>PELC01000069.1:0-169080 GCA_005212705.1 Curvularia lunata | reverse complement strand
TTCCGATCTGTACTTTCCCAGATGACTCCCCCACTATACCATCCAATTGACGCCGCCGACGCCCCAAATCGCTCAAGGTCTATATACACACATACACAAGCTCTTCTTCTCTTCTACCCCACTCTCTTATCCTCCGCCTCATCCGTCGGCACCGTCTCTTTTGTCAAATAATCCGCATCCTCGGCCTCTTCGTACTCGGCAATAAGACCCTGGACGACCTCCTTTGCTTCGTCAAACTCGCCTAGCCCGTCTTTGAACGGGACTTCGCGCTTGTAGCTTTCGAGGAAGGCGTTGCGTTTGCGGAGGGTAGAGTACTGCGCTACTATGCGCTTGAAGAGAGTTGCGATGCCTGTGTGGTTTGCGAGCATGAGGCCGGAAACGCGGTGCGAAGAGGTTACGTAGGGAGATTTCTTGGTCAGTGCGACTTGGATCGAGGCAGGGCCCCAGGGGATAAAGGTTGCGAGGCGGCGTTCGCGAATGCGCATGAGAGATTTGTGTACCTTTTTGTGAAGTCAGTGAGATTGATCTGCAGGAGCAATTGTAGGTACCAACGTACGTCTGAGGGATCTGCTTCTCCTTGGATAATGTTCAAGATGGACATGTAACAACTCTTCTTCGTGGGGTTTGTCGAGACCATGCGATTCTTGGGCTGCAGTAGGCGCCTCATAACATCCAAGACGGTCGTCTTACGAACAGTCTTCGCCTGCTCTACGTTCTCGCCAGAGAAGGGTGTGTAAGACGTCATCAAGAAATGACAGCGCGGCGTGGGAATAAGCGAGGCGACAATACCGACCAGGTCATTATGCATGTAGCCAGGGTAGCGGAGCGTTGTGGTGCTGGCCGACATGACGGTCGAGACGAGCTGGTTCGTCTGTTCGAACGACGGGTTCATGACATGCAGGCGGTCGGCGGCGATCCTGGTGAGGGCTCCATTGTCGAGGACGACCTGTACAGTCAGCACAAGACTACATGGTGACTGCTGGCTGCTCTGTCTCTACTCACCACTGAATCTGCGTTCTGGGTCAGGCGCCTCATACTCAGCAAGCTGTTGTATGGCTGCACCACAATATCGCCATCTTGCGTGTTAGGAAAGACGCTGTATGTCTGTATCAGTTTCTTCGGGAATCTGTCGTTCAGCCGTTCAAGCATGTATGATCCGAGACCAGAACCTGTGCCACCAGCAATGGAATGCAGCATCATGAAGCCCTCGAGCGAGTCTGAGCCGTCGGCTTCGCGGTCAATCATATCCAAAATATCCTCATGCACCTGCTCGCCCATGCTATAACCCATCCCCCAGTTGTTGCCCGCACCGGTACCATCTTTGTGGATATAGAAGTTCTCGGGGTTGTAGATGTTCTTGTACGGACTCGCCTGGATCGAGTGCAGCACTCTGGGCTCGAGATCCAGCAGGATGGCGCGGGGGATGTAGCGCGTGTCATCTGACTGGTAGAAGAATACGTCCTTGCGGTCGCCGCCCTCTGTCGCAAAGTCTTCGAGGTTGCCGTCCTTATTGATGCCGTGTTCCTGGCAGAGCTGTTGCCAGAACTGCTGCCCAACGCTGTTGCCGCACTGGCCGGCCTGTAATGTTATGATTTCCCTGGTGAAAGAAGTCAGAATCAGTCGGTGCGCTCTATGGCATGTGTTGGTAGGCGTACCTGGGCATGTTTTGGTTGGTCAACAGTGTGGTGGCTCCAACGCGCCCTGGCGGGGTTCACGCGTCGAGTTGCTAAGTTGGTGTGTGGACCCTGCCGTCATGCCTCTAGACAAAGCCACTCGTCGACGTCGTCATTGCGCTCAACACTGCTGCAACAAACAACACCGAAAAACACCCAAAATTGTTGAAGCATCTTTGCATTGCTATCTGCTAAACTATTGGCATTCACTGTACCTCTTCTTCTCTCATCTTGACCAGCGACTTTCTCTGGAACCCGAACTTGACCTGGAACAAAAAAGAGTAGACCAGGCGGAAGAAATTGATGCGCAACACTTCCAGCCAAGTCTTAAGCGTTATTCCGTCATTCATGCCCTCGTGCCATGAATTCCGAACCTCCAGAAACAACTTGGGGTCGTCTGTCACTACTCCGTCAAGCCCTTGTCGAATGTCCCATCGCATTCGGCTCTCCTCGTTTACCGTCCATGCATACACCGGCCGCCTTTCCTTCTGTGCTGTCTGTATGAACTGCTTGCCCCATGGCGTCATGTAAATGGCCTGTGCCATGTTGAAAGAGACATTGGGTACTGTGTAGAAGTGTGTCGCAATAAGCGTCGAGAAGCCAATATGCGAGACAGGAAAGCCAGGAAGATACCGCGAACACAGTGGCAGGTACTTGGCTGCCCAGTATCCGAGAACAACGCGGCTGTGCCATGGTCGCGATGGCAACGGTGGAACGCCGCGGATTGTGTCAGCAATCAGACGTATCATATCATCTGCATCGTCGTCGAGCTGCGCTGTATTAGCTGCTGGTCACACAGTATATCACCGACTGCAAACCTTAATGTCGAGCAACAACCACACATTCGCCATTTCGGGCTGTGCAAGATATTCGAGCAGATCCGAAAGGCGAGGCATTGGCTCGTGAGGCTCTCTCAAGGTTCTCAGAGTACTTATGAACTCATAGTCACAGTCTATGATCTTCTCGTCTCTACCAAAGCATCTCTTGAGGTCTTTGTCCTGGCAAACATCAGCCAGAAATATAAAAAGGCTGCTGGAGGCTTACATGGGATAACACAACCACGCCGTCTCTTGTCAGATGCAAGTCTGTTTCTAGGCCTTCGGCTCCGACTTCGACTGCACCTCTAAAGGCACTCATAGTGTTCTCGGGGAACATGGCCTTGTACCCTCGATGCGCAATGGCCTGTGGTTTCCTCCGCCCTGATGCATCCTTACGTGCAAAGCCAAAAGCAGCTATAGAGACAGTCAGCGTATGTTTTGATCTGAATGGTTGGAACAGATGCTCACCTGGTGGAAACTTAGCCCTGGGGCCGAGGTGTGCCTGCTCTACAACCTTATCCAGCTGTCTCGTCAGCCCCACAAATACTGGCGGTACTCCGATAACCATGTCTTCACAATGAGGTGTTTGCACGTACGTCGAGCGAGCAGTTGACGTCGGTCTTTACCCCAGACATGACGACGACGTTCCCTAGTCTATTCAACAGCCCGGCGATCCAGCAAGCGCGCGAAGCGGAGATGTCGGCGCTAAGGGAACAAGTGCGGAGGTGCACTCAATCAACGTGGTATGCGAGATAGAAGAATCGGGAAACTCGCATGCGTAGACGACGAAGTACGTATATCCCAAGATCAGGCCTACTCCATTGCAATCTTAACAAGACCAAGGCAAAAAGATCAACGGCGCGGCAAATCTTAAGAAAAGCCTTTACTTTAGCACACACCGCGGAACCCATACATGCGCTACGCAAAAGCCTCATTCAAGTAACCCCTCCAAAAGCTTGCCAACCGGGTGGTCTTTTGCTGTACCCATTCTCACGGGACGTATCCTAAAGCGTATTAGAAACTGGACCCATGTTACCAGAACGGGTATGGATTGGCCAGATAGGCTGAACTAAGCTCGTTCTAAGATTGTCTTTGATGATAGCTCCCGGATGCTTCAAGTCCCGAGACGGCACAACACCTCTCGTTCCAGGACCGCCCTTTGTCGCGCACGAGACGTGTCAGATGCTGCAACACACCCAAGCCGCTGAGTCATTTCAGAAGGGGAAATACGAAGTCTCTCATGCCATGGCTGTGGGACAAGTGGGTAATCCGCCCTCCCCGGTGACTTTGCCCATCACTACATACCCTTGCTGCCAGAAAAGGCAATTCCGCAACGGCCCATGGAACCCTCATTTTGCTTTTTCTGCTTTCTCGTCTCAAACAGTTCCGGTGCTCTGGATTGGATCCATCGCTTAGATCCGCGTGGCGTGTCGATCAGCATCCCTGGCGCTTGGACACTGTCTCATCTAACACACCATCCACCTGCATACTTCACCCATCTCGATCACAGCAGACGCATGGTATACTCATGCTGGCGTCACGCCCGCAGACCGCAACCCTGGCCGAATAGCCATACGCCCTTCCCCGCTCTCCTGGTTAGAGGAATAAGGCCACTCTGTGTCTTGTCCCTGACCACCCGGAAACCGGGTATCCAGGCCGCCCCAGTTTCGATGCGGTTGCGGAGCGATGCGGTGCAGCACGGCTGGATTTGATTGTCGTGGCGTCCGGAAGGCCAGAATGCCGTGAGTGGTGGGCATGGGAAAGTCGAGAACGAAACAGACCAGTAAAAAAAGAAAAGAAAGGATAGTACGTAAGCAAAACGCTGTTTTCGGGACGCTTGGATTTACTTCTTCAGAGTGTCCGGTGATATATGCAGGTAAAGTCGGTGTATGGAGTACCTTTGAATCACTATGACATCTGCTTTGACACATCTGAGCGTAGCTGGATCAGGGGAACGAACACACACGGTCTCCGCCACAGAAAGCTTTGGTGCATAGTATGCTGCCTACATACACATGGACTGGAGCTTAGATTAGTTCATCAAGGCACAATCTTGTCTCAAACATGTAGAATTCGGTGCAACTGCACACACTCTCTCAACATGAGAATCGGGTAACTGCTGCAGTATTGCTTTTTTTGTGATTCGTAGTGGCCCAGAAGAGCGACTACCTGTGTGAATACCAAGTGTCTTTTGTTGCGGCTCATTTACTATTCCACGTCCAAGCTCCTAACTATTGTCCGTTGGATATCGCCCCTACTCCCGTACTAAGCATCTTGGAATCCTACTTCTTCTGGTCTCAAAATGAGCTCTTGCACCCGTTCAAGTTTATCGTCAACCAAAGTGCTAAACTTATTCATCAAAATTCGTAAAGTGTTTCTATTCCTCTTCCCCCATCTACGAAACAGGCTCGAACTGGGGCGTATACTTGGCAGCAGCCTTGGCGAACTCCTCCTTCTTACTAGCCCAGTCTGCTATGGCTCGGTGTTGTGGGGCCACGGACTGAAGTTGTGTCTTCATCTTTTCTGTTTCCTCCTTCTTGCCAAGCAATGTGTTGAGAACGATCAGGTTGGCAATTGTATCAGCGGAGGTGCCATCGATGGAGAGGGCTTGTTGGAGAGCGGCTTCGGCCTCAGGCAGACGGCCGAGGTGCAGTTCTGACACGGCTTGAGCAACGAGCGAGTGGGGAGAGGTAGATTGTGCGGTTGTGGCTAGTTCTTCAAAGACGTAGAATGCGGCTTGGTATTTCTCGCCGCCCTTAACTGAGGTTAGTGTCTTGTATAACCACGATTGGTTGCGAAGAAGGGCGGGAAAGAAAGTGACAGGGTCGCAGCAACATACCTCGCGCATGCCAACCCAGCTCTCAGCAATGTTGACCAGAAGACTGTCCTGCGCCCATTTCCGTGCGCGCTGTGCCTCTTTGGCGGCGAGATCTGTACGGTTCTGTTGGAGGTGGATTTGTACAATGAGCGCTACCCTGTCGGGATGTCAGCCATTACAACTCAGCTTGCGAATTGGGGCTGACGGACGCATCCAAGCTGCCTTGATGCTTGCTGAGCAACTCGAGCGCAGCCTCCGTCTCCCCTGCTCTCTCCAGAATCATGCCTACGCAAAGCTGCACAGTCAAGTTCTCCTGTCCACTCTGTTCTGCCAGCTTCTGTGCCTGGCTGAGAACATCCTTGCCTTGTTCATAGTCTGCTAGCAACTTCACTGCGACGAGATCTGGTGTCTTCTCGGATGCGAGTTCGCTCGATACGGATTCTGCCTGGCCGAGAGCGATTTGGCTGCGGAGCTTTAGGACACGAACAGGGAGCGCATTCGAGGCTGAGAAGGACGATGTGTCGAAATCGAGAACTTGTTGGTAGGCGCCTGCGTGGAAGGCCGAGTGGATGTTGATGAGCTCTGGAGTGCGTTAGTGGGGGTGTCTGGTGGGTTATGCGGCGCAAGACAGTACCTCCTTCTGGGGAATAGGGATCCATGGTTGCGACGTGCAGATTTGATTGATAGTGGCGCAAACAACCTGTAGCAATGGACCTGGGACTGAAGATGCAATGGTGGTGTTGAAGCCAGATTGAGTTTGGGCTGTCTGCTCGGACCCTGCGACTCGCTCATTGGCTGGCTCGACCAGCTGCGCCGATGGTAGCCAGCGAAGCGCCTACAATTCCCATTTTGACGTGGAACCAATGTACAGCAAAAGTACTTGCAACGGAGATAGCATGATTATTGTGGGGGATGCTCAACAATAAGTTCGCATGTGGTTAATTTAATGGTATACGCAAACACAGCGTATAGCTACTGCGGTGCTAACAAGACCATGTTTGAATATGAGAGATGTATTGAGCTATCCATGTTGGGGATCTTCATTTACACCAACATCATAGTGTTCTACTCACCCAGCTATACTCTACGAATAGTAAAAGTCATAAACCTTGTCCCAGCAGGGACTAAGTTGGTCTTCATCCTCTTCGACAAATCCTCTTCGCCAAGCACAGCCTCAACATGCCATTTTGTTTCAGTTTCCCTACCAACCTGTTCCCACATTTCCTTCCATGACTCAGCATTGTGCCAGAAAGCATTCATTCCCTTCATCAGGTGCGAGAAGCTGCCTGCTTCGGGCTTTCCTCCTTGGCGCCCAACGATGAGAGAGTTGGGCACTGGTCTTAGCAGTCGAACAACGCGTTTCGCTGCCTTGATCTGGCCTTCCAAGTCGAAAAGGTGGAAGAACGAGGCTGTATTTATGATGTCGATCTGGCCATCCAGCTGCTTCAGTTGGGAATCGTCGTCGAAAATGTCGGCTTCCAGGAATTTCGTCTTGAGACTTGATTTGTCAAGGAACATATCAAAGCCCATGTCCCAAAAGTTCTGTTTGAGATCAGAAGCATACATTTTCTCAGATGGAGCGCCGTCGTGAACAAGCTTGCGAATGTCCTGGCCCATGCAGCATCCAAGGTCAAGGAACTGTTCTCCATCCTTGATGCGCTGGACAACTTCCTGGTAAGCTGGCCCTTGTCCAATAGAGAAGTTGAGGAATCCACAGTTGCCCAAACATGGGTAAGGGTACTATATAGACATTAGACGGGTCCCTATATGTATTAGGGCGGACTTGCTATCTTGAACGCTTCATCCCTGACCTGCCTGATGTGCCCAATTACATCAGCGGCCGGTACCTTGCTGTAGTTCTCAAACAGGTCTCTGACATCAGGCTTGGGCTCTTCTATCTCTTTTGTGTACCATGGCAATAGTTCGGGATTATCGACATAAGCTTTTGTTGCAACGATTTGCTCGACTGCACTCCGCTCCTCCCGAATGGCGTCCGTGTTTGGTGCTTGCCCGTCCATATGTTTGGTTTCAATAGCGTGCTTACGCAGAATCCAATGCGTTTGATAGTTGCCGTTCGACGTACTGGTACCATGTCCCTCTTTTTATGCGTCGCGTCTGTAGACTGCCGTCAACCCCCTCATTGTCAATCAATAGCGCCTACGCCACCCTCTACATCAGATCGGCTCCACGGTCAGCCCGACCACCCACAACATCGTTCCCACACGTATCATACATCGCATCGATACCGGTTTGGTCGCCTACAACGAGTATGAGGCATACCGCCGGTGAAGCGGTGTCTTGGGCGGCTGGACCTTCCGATTAGGATGGTGGGGGATGGCGGGGCATGGTTGCCCGCACGGCCAGTGACGTGCATCGATCCAGAAAATTGTGCCCAACGCAAACATTGGGAAAAACTCTAAACTCGGCCAAACTGAAGCTCCCCATATATATCCGTCGACGGCTCTGTCAATCCTCTGTCTCTTTCCCAATTCGCTGCTCAAGGGTCAATACTCCTTACCTACACACCCGATTCTTTACGCGTCCTCCTACCAAAAAGATGCCTTCCATCGAGCACCCCACCATCAAGGGTAAGGCGGCGCAGTTTTCGCGAGGCAAAAGCCATCAGTGCATTGGATACTGTGGTGATATGAAGAGCCGAATGGTTGACTTGTGACCCTAGATGGCTGGTTCCGCGAGATCTCCAGCATGTGGCCCGGTCAGGCCATGACGCTCCAGGTCAAGGAGGTTCTTCACCACGAGAAGAGCAAGTACCAGGACGTTCTCATCTTCGAATCCACCGACTATGGCACCGTTCTCGTTCTCGACAACGCCGTTCAGTGCACCGAGCGCGATGAATTCTCGTACGCTACATCACACACGGCATACACGGCTATTGGCTGACAGGAAGATAGCTACCAGGAGATGATCACCCACTTGGCCATGAACTCCCACCCCAACCCCGAGAAGGTCTTGGTCATTGGCGGTGGTGACGGTGGTGTGCTCCGTGAGGTTGTCAAGCACGATTGTGTCAAGGAGGCTGTCCTCTGCGACATTGACGAAGCTGTCATCCGCCTCTCCAAGCAGTACCTGCCCGGCATGTCCGTCGGCTTCGAGCACCCCAAGACCACCACCATCGTCGGCGATGGCTTCAAGTTCCTCGAAGACAAGAAGGGCGAGTTCGACGTCATTATCACCGACTCCAGCGACCCGGAGGGTCCTGCCGAGGCTCTGTTCCAGAAGCCATACTTTGAACTGCTCAATGGAGCGCTCCGCGAAGGCGGTGTCATCACTACCCAAGGTTGTAAGCCCTCTCTCAACCCTTTGGTCTACATTCGCCTTTCGGCTTTCATGCATCAAACTGGTATTGTTTCGGTCAGTGGCTGACATTTTTATCTTGTAGCTGAGAGCCAATGGCTCCACCTGCCTCTTATTGTCAACCTCAAGAAGGCTTGCAAAGAGGTCTTCCCTAACGTCGAGTACGCATACACCACCATCCCCACCTACCCCTCCGGCCAGATCGGCTTCATGGTCTGCAGCAAGGACGCCAACCGCGACCTCAAGAAGCCCCTCCGCAGCTGGTCTGCTGAAGAGGAGGAGTCTCTGTGCAGGTACTACAGCAAGGAGATCCACGAGGCGGCCTTTGTTCTGCCCAACTTCACCCGCAAGGCTCTCTCATAAGCGCCTGCCATACAAAAGTTTCCTTTAGTTACGGCTTCACTAGATACCACATGTCATTGACTACCACAAGACTGCAAGGTCACGCAAATTTCTGACAAAGACCAAGCTCATGAATGTTTCAGTGACTGATTCTGTACTGTACTCAAGTCGCATCGTGCAGAAGAGCCTTCCGGGTCTACAGGCAGGTGGAAATGTAAATTGTTTGGCTACAGCGTCACATGTCCATCTCGTATGCCTCTGCTGCTGCGCTCAATCCGATCATATTCATTGTGACGGCAAGCCTATCTGACACATCGCTGGGGTGGTGACGCTGGCAATATATTGGCGGGCGTTAGTATGTGTCAAATGTGCTTCAGACGTGCTGTCAGCTGCCAATGGACAACAACAATCCAGTGTGGTACCAGTTTTTTTGCGCTTAGAAGAAATGCCCCCCAAGATGAACGACGCGTCTTCATGTTGACGTTCTGCCAATGAGATGCACAAGTTTCAGCACGTAGCTTCAGCATGGAAATCGGCAGCTGGACGCAAATGCCGCACAGCGTAGGTGTAGAACAAGGCGGGCGCTGCAACGCTATCAGCAGTGAGTATGAGGCCATTTTCCACCGCACACTACGCGCCCTGTACTGCCACTGGCCGTGAGGCGTATGAAGTATGTGGGCCGCCGGGCTAGACGGCAGTGCGTTAATGCCGTAATGTTCCGCTGGGTCAAGTTGTTGCGAAACCCAGCGTCTTTGTTAGCGACAAGTGAGCCAGTTTGGTGCAAACAGCCCCTGCACGAGACGTCAATATGCATCAAGGGAGCCCACGGATAGGAGTAAACTAATCCACACTGGTGCCGATGTGCCGTCCATGGAGAAACTCCACTGCTAGGCGACAATGCGATTCGGTGTGTTTGCCTGAAAGCGTTTGTTCTGAACGCGAGGAATGGGCCGTACCTAGTACAGTGGCAAAGAGTGGATCAAACTCGGAGAGTATCGTTATGAGCCGATAATGGAGACTAGTGCTGTACGCGAGGATCCCCCCAACTGTTCAGGAACCCTTAACGCTCTTGGAGGACGCCTGACATGTATCGAGGCCGTTTGGTGGATCGTGCCTAGTAAGACAGGTGTACGATGGCTTCTAGCCCGCCTGAGGCTTGAAGGATTGTGTGTCAAAGCAGTGGTTGGAGTCTAGCTCTGTTCTATGTTTGGTAGAAAGACCGAAGACGACCCACGAGTTTTGTGACACGCGAAGTGTCACAACGGTCCGGCGACTTAGCCGCAACATAGTGCCGGTAACTTTGTTTGAGGCTGGAGCGTGGGACCGTGGTGCGGCTCTGATTCAGCATTGCGCGATGTCAGCGATGTTGTGCAGATGTCAAGCCAAGTCAATATAGGAGACGTCTCGCATCGTGCCTAAGACGTGCCTCAACCTGCAACCGCAGTCTCTCTTCTGTCTTGCGCGCTCGCTTTACTCGCACGCGACTCTCCGTCTCGTCGCGTACGCTTCCCTCGGGTTTTTTTTTCCTTTCTTCCTCTTCTTCTACTACTACTTTTATTGGTCGAGCCGGACTCCTCCTTCACAACTGTCACCCTCTTTGAAGCGTTGTTATACACCCATCACAAGCACGCCGAAGGAAATACGACTCACGCCCATGCACTAGCACGATCCATCGCTTCCTTTTTGCTTCCTGTTCTATATTCGCCCAGAGCATTCAATTTCCCCTGACCGAATCGTCTGGCTACGTTTTCCATTGATTGTACATACTTTACCGCGGCAACCGGACTCAACACCCGCATTTAATACCTCAGCTGCCAAGTTCTGCAAGCAGCCACTTCAGGAGACTTGGACGATTACGCAATCTTCTTTGGCGTCAGTTCAACAACAACAAGACTATACGCGGCGACAATGATGTCGGTGACTTCCAAGAATGGGGAGCCGTTCAGCCCGGCCAAGGTCCACCCGCTTTTATCCCCACGGGCCAACCTGAATTGCTCCGACCTTAAAGCCGTGGATGCCGACGCCGCACCATTTAATAATCCCACCCGCCCAGAATCACCGCAACCTCCACAGACTAGTGTCCACTGCCCGCTGGACGCGCCGTATAATGCCTCGCTCACTCCCACTGAGACTGGCGGGGCGCCCGCTGTAACACAACAACCACCCAGTCTGACATCAGACGAATCCACAAGAAACCGATCCTCGACCGCAGTCAGCACCTCTTCCTCGATCGAGAACCTCTCCGTCTTGCCTCGTGTGCCCTCCTTTGGCGAGCACCGCACCCGCAAACACCGCAAGAACGCCTGCTCCATTGACTCGGCTATTCCACGCCAAACCCTCCTCAAGGCACTCCAGTCCCGGCCCCCACCCACCATAGAGTCCATCGACACAGCCACCATGGACGAGCCCAACGACGGGCGCAAAGCCGCCCGCTCAAAGAGCATCACCCAGTCGCAGCTGGCCAAGGCCATCTCCGAGCTTGAATTGAATACTGGAGACCTGTCCGCCAGTCGGATCGCTGCGCTTGCATCTCCTTGCTTTTTTCACAAGAAGTTCGACAAGGCGGTCAACCTAGGCAAGGTGCTAGAAGAGATGTCCGAAGACGAGACAATATCGCACTCGAGGCTCATGCAGACGGCATGCAGCGTCCGCGAGGTCTCCAAGCAGCTCCAGCGACGGCCCATCAAAATGACAGTGCGCAACGTCATGATTGTCACAAAAGCCCGCGACAACAACCTCGTATACCTTACGCGCGAGTTGGCTGAGTGGCTCATGACTACCTCCCGCTACGGATCAGATGTGGGTGTCAATGTCTACGTTGACCACAAGTTGCGCAAGTCAAAACGCTTCGATGCGCCCTCCCTGTTGGCAAAGGATTCCCGCTTCGAGAACATGCTTCGCTGGTGGACCCCAGATCTCTGCTGGGAAACCCCTGAGATCTTCGATCTTGTGCTCACGCTTGGCGGAGATGGTACTGTCCTCTTCACTTCGTGGCTCTTCCAGCGCATTGTCCCCCCGATTCTGTCCTTCTCTCTCGGCAGTCTTGGTTTCCTCACCAACTTTGAGTTTGCGCAATACCGCCCTGCACTAGATAAGATCATGTCAGAAACCGGTATGCGTGTGAACCTACGCATGCGTTTCACTTGCACTGTATACCGTTACCAGAAGAATGCCGCTCAAGGATCGCCTCAACATATTGAAGCCGAGCAATTCGAGGTACTCAATGAGTTGGTCATTGACCGCGGCCCATCGCCCTATGTCTCAAACCTGGAGCTTTATGGTGATAACAACCTGCTCACAGTCGTCCAAGCAGATGGCTGCATCTTCTCTACACCCACTGGCTCAACCGCGTACTCGCTCTCAGCAGGCGGCTCGCTCGTCCACCCCGATATCCCAGCGATTCTCCTGACCCCCATCTGCCCTCACACTCTGTCCTTCCGCCCTATGCTCCTCAACGACAGCATGCTTCTGCGCATCGCAGTACCGATCAAGTCGCGTGCCACTGCCTACTGCGCCTTCGACGGCAAGGGTCGTGTCGAGCTCCGTCAGGGCGACCACGTCACCATTGCAGCCTCTCAGTACCCCTTTCCCACCGTGCTCTCGCAACCCACTGAGTGGTTCGACAGCATTAGCCGTACCCTGCGCTGGAACTCGCGCGGCGCGACGCAAAAAGCGTGGGATGGTGACGATGAGGATGCCGAGGACGAGGAAAAGGAACCAGATTTCGATATCGACTTTGACAATGACGAAGTCGATCGCGATTCTGGCTACAGCGCTGAAGGCAGTACCGTCGACGGCAAGGGAAGCCCGATCAGAAAGGGCGTGGTGCTGCCTTTCGTGTAAGAAAGAGGGCTGGCGACCTCCATGCTGCTCGGGCGGGTTCCCAGTGGTGTTTAGCTATTTCTTCTGGGACTGAATGTTGTTGGACAGTGTCTTCAACACTCTTCATTCCTACTCTTTTTTCCTTTTTTTCTTCTTCTTCGATTCTTGTCGTTCGTTTGTACGAAAGAGATACAAGTACATATGTCTGACAGGAGCGTGCGAAGCATGGCTGCATAGGGGAAGAGGTCTGGCTCGAGAATTTTCTTTCAAAGATATCCTTAGAAAGCGTGGCAGATACATACAAAGTACATAGAAGAAGAAACCAGACAAGGTCGAAATATATAGGGGAGAACACTTTCGGCCCCGCACTTTCCCTGGTATATCTTGGGTGTACTTTTCGTCTTGGCTGTGACAGGTGCAGTGAGAGCCGCAGGCCTTTTTGCGACACGTCTGGCACCTGTGGCGTGCAATATGCCGGCTTCTTTACCGGCTTGATATTTTTGTTTTTCTTTTCGTCATCGCGTTTTATCATTTGTCTTTCTTGTGCGGGGGACGGAGTTAGCGACCGTCTTGCGTGATAATCATCTCACAGCAGGAGAATACGTGAGATGTAGACTCCGCTCAAAGACGCAGGCAGCTATATCAAGTATTAGCTAGGTTCGAGTAGCTGGCTTAGACTTGTACGAGTGTAATGATGAGTCCAACAGGGCAAGACTTTTTTTAGCAACATCCATGGCTACCAAAAAGAGAAAGAAAACATTGTGATATGGTATATACGAACAAAGCAGCTAGCAAAAGCCTCTCTCTCTATTGCCCAGCGTGTAGTTCTAAAGTAGACGACAAACAAAAGGTAACACAGACATTACGCTCCTTCCCTTGCGTCAGCCCAGCATATCACCCATTCGCAAACTCAATCTGGCCCATGGAGAACAACAGTAATGAAACCCACACATTCGCCCTGAGCTCAAGCCCCGTCCTTATACGCCAAACCTCCAGCCTTGACATCAAAATCAATCAATTCATCCATGCCACACACCCTGAACAACTCGCGAGGTCCATACCTCCGTCCATCCTCTTCGACACTCTTTACGTTACCCTCATCCTTCATCTGCTGCACCGCCCTCCGCACGACCGGGTACACGACCTCGAGGGCCAAAAGAGGGAAGATGGCAAGTTTGTACCCAATCTGGCGACACTGCTGGACACCAAAGTCTGGGGAGACGCCGCCAGGGACGTTGTTGAAGAGACAAGGGGTCGGCGCCATGTCAATGCAGATGCGTCTTGCGTCCTCGGCGGTAGTGACGCCCTCGAGGAACGCGACGTCTGCGCCCTGTGCGGCAGCGACCTGGAGCCGTTTGAGCGCCTCGTCGTAGCCAAACGATTGTAGTGCATCTGTCCGCGCAATGATGACAATGTCGCCGCCGGACTGCTCACGCGCCAGCCGCGCAGCCCGGATCCGCGCGGCGAACTCGTCGATGCTGACTAGTTGCTTGCCGTTGAGGTGCCCGCACCGCTTGCTCACAATTTGGTCCTCTAGATGCAGTCCTGCGACGCCTGCGCGGATGTACGAGGTTACGGTGCGGCCGACCATGACGGGCCCGCCGTAGCCTGTGTCTGCGTCGGCGATGAGCGGCGTCTGTGGCGAGAGAGAGGCCAGCATCGAGGCGTTGGTTACCATGTCGTTGAGCGTGGCGATGCCCATGTCGGCCGCACCTAGTCGCGACATGGTTGTCCCTGCACCGGTCTGGAAAGATGGGGTTAGTCTTTGTACGATATGGTTTTCTGGCGACATGTAGGAATAGTTTGATGGGAGAGGATAGGGCAATATATGACGGGACAGGATATAGGTGGCGTGGCATTGCATACCATATATAAACAGTCTACACCTTCTTGAAGCGCTATGCGTGCTGTAAAGCCATCGTATACACCAGGACACGCAATAAACTTTTCTGGATCTGCGAGCATGGCTCGTAATTTCTCGACAGCCGTCATTTTCTTCTCTTGCGCTTAGATGGGTTGATTCGAAGTCGCGTTGGTCTTTATTGCCCTTGCCCTAACTACAGTATATCCGAGCTCTTTCTTTGCAGGGTTAGTGTATATATGTGTTGGATATAGAAGAGGCTGATGGAGAGAGGTAGGTGGTGAAAGAATCGCCGTGCACAACGCTGCAGGGTAAGCCCAATAGTAATAGCAGCAGAAGTACGAGTAAAGAATCTGGTCATTAAGGGTAAGCACCAAGCCCGAGATTGATTATACGATCAAGCAAGGCATTAAAACCCTGAACTTTGCCCTGGATTGATCACGTCTCGCTGAGTATCGGCGTGTTGCGTAACTCGCTTTCGCCAGCCAAGGACGTTGAGAAGGAGCTGTCATGTTCCTATTCCTTTCATGCAACCCCCAGAAAAACGAGAAGACCCCACTAATAGGAAGGGTAGAGGATCCGAAAAGGGAAGCGATAGCTACACTTAAACTTCCGATCAGGCACAGCTCCGCCTGACAAGGCGGAGACCCGCTGAAGCAGGAGGCTTTTTTTTTTCTTCGAGTCGTTACTTGGATTACATACCAACCGGAGAGGACTCCTTGCATCGGGATCGCGCCGGCCAAGTTATAGTGATTGGTACAAACAATGGTGCAAGTTGAAGGCGCCTATCCCAGTAAATCGCCGGGCGTGGACTGCATCGATCGCTTTCGTTTTTAGATCCTGTCGGTCAAATATCCATGACAACAACATCCGAATGTGGCGCAAAGGGGAATGAGTTAAGAAAAATCAGTATTTCGATTAAGACGCCTCTATCGGTGAACATATAATCGGAGAAATCACCTCATGTAACAACCCAAGGTACATCAGAAAGCAGTTCAAACAGGCCCCACAAGCTGGACAGTCCATGGGAGAGGTCGATGTGGTGGCCACCCCGCAATGCATACTCTCCTCGCTGACGTAGTGATGCCCGCCGAGTTTCGCCGATGGTCTGTCGGATACGGGCGCCTCACGCGGGTCTTCTCACTGGCTGGGTACCAAGAATGTGCAGACAGCTCGGTCTCGCCGACGTTCGACGCGGCTGGGGGTAAGGAAAGGGTAATGTGATCTGAAAGTGAGGGACGGGATACCTCAATCTGTATGCTAACCGATGCCGACATACGTGTAACCGGGCAGGTGGGGTTCTTGGAGGGAAAAAGTAAATTCGATTTAAGTGAGCCGCCAGCCAGCCTCATAATCAAATATCCCACGTTCGATTCGTATTCGGCCTCTCATCGTTTGTCGAGTTCCCCGAGTAGTTGAAGCAAGAATCCTCGCTAGCGCTTGATGTTCAAGATACCTGGTTCAAGTCCCGAGAGACTGTGTACGGTTTCGCTATGCTTCGATGACATTGTCTACTCTTGACGATGAAAAATCGCCCTCTGCCTCACTTTCGTTCTCGGCCGAACAGCTGTCGTCGACCAGAGAATACCGCTCCTCAAGCGTATTGTTACAGCTCCAGCACGAAATAACACCCCCGGTCTGAAGGGCATCTTTCCCCGAGCCACGGAGTCCGGCTTCTTGACGATGGAATAGCTTTTTGTGCAACCATTGCTGTTCCGCCGCGACGGCCAATCTTGTCACTCCATTGTCAGCAACACGAGCCGTCCTATATTTGACTGTCCAAGAGACATTCAACACATGCGAGGTGGGCAAACCAGGTTGTCTTTGTCGAATGGTTGTTCCAATATCTCGGGCATACTTGTTCGAGTATATCTTCTCCATGCAGTACCAGGTTTTGCAGTCAGATCTCGAAAGCTCCCAAGTTCTTCCCACCCGCCCATCTAGTCACGAGATTGTAGTCGGGCAGGCAACACTTAACCGTAAGTGTAACCCATGTTGGGTGCATTACCATGTACAGGCATCATTGGGTTCATGGGAACCGGGACATTAGGAACTTCTGCGTTTGAAAACTCAAACCCAGCAGCCCAATCATAGTCCGGAAACTGGTCTAGCACAGGAGGTATCGCATAATCTTGGTTGTCCCAGGATTCAAAACCGCCACCCAAGACCGATGGATCTGGCTGGAGTTGAGGATTTACTAAGCTTGGATCGAACTTGTTCACTGGGAGCTGAGACCTTAGTGAAGGGTCTGTGAGTTGCTGTTGCTGTTGCTGTTCTTGTTGGAGTTGCTGCTGCTGCTGCTGCTGCTGTTGCTGTTGATGTTGCTGTTGTTGCTGTGACTGCTGCTGTTGTGGTGGTGGCGGTTGCTGTTGGTGTGGTATGAATTCTTGGCCATCTGTTAGTCACGAAAGAGCCGGAAGAAGTGGTATTACACTTACGAGGTACGTTCTGGTGAGCGGCATCATGGTTGAGAAGCGTTGCCTCTTCGCCATTGTACGGGTTCTGCATGTTGCCGAACTCTTCTCGCCAGTACCAAAACATGTCATAGCTAACACTCATGCTCAATCGGGTGCGTAACCTCAGATACAATGGTTCTACGCGTCCGTCCTTCTTACGGAATACTTTGTCACTACCCCACAGGTCCTTCATGATATGCGCAGTCCGGAAATGAATATCCCCTGGTTGCAAGGAGACATTCTTGAGGAATTCGTACGCTTGAGAGAAGGCCCTCTCGCCTGCGGCTAGATCCAGATGTTGTGCGAGTGGGCTTCGGACAAGTCTGAGGATCGTGAAACCAGCCAAGGTGATAGTTCGGTCGATGAACGACTGCGACACGGAAGATAGCAGTGTTTTTTGGTTCGTTTGCATGGTCGCAGCTGATTGTATAACCGAAATGCATAACGAATAAAATCGAGACAGACCCTCGGCATCTGGTGGAGAATTTGTTGGATGAGCAAAGAAATGGAATGCCATGACGTGGATACGAGCGCAACTGAGTTGTAAAGTATCTGTTTGGTCAGCAAATGGTGTACAAATGCAGGATGAGGCTGCTCACCAAGGTCGCTCGGGGATGATGGAGCTAAGCTGAGTAGCTGCGAGTCAAATATGCTAATCATTGACCGTAGTACGCGGACATCACAGTAGATGGACTGCAAGTTGGTTTTACCCATTGCGACCATCGCACGCATGAGGATGATGTAGACCTTGTGGAGGTACTGTAGATCAGCTGGAAGATAAGGTACCATGTCTTCCCGATCTTGTTCGTCCCCATCGAAGAAAGACTCTGCAAGCGGCGGTATGCCTTCCACACAGCTCGTTCTAGTTGTCGTTAGCGAAAAAAAAGAAACTACGCAGCAACCTTATTTCAGGAGCATACCTGACGGAAACGATGACACAGCACAGCCAGAGCTTAGCGCGCTGTACCTTGAGCGATTGATCCTTTTCAAGCGGCGTTCTGGCAAAATCCTGGCCCACACCCGCTATGTGCAGACCAATTTGGGTAGCAAGATGTACTGCTGAGCCACACATGAGGTGTGACGTATCCTTGTACATGGAGTTTGTGGGCAATCTCCAAGTGCAAAGAATTAGCAGGCCCTGGATGACGGGAACCTGCGAGGTGCGTAATGCCATGGAAGAAAAGGCAAGCTGTGTCACCGGTTGAGCAATTCTCTCCAGCACCTCGGGGTGTTCAGAGTACCGCCGAGCACCCGTAACTACAATAACCCAAAACAGAAATGGTGACTGGTCGTGGTAATCGTTAGGTGATACATTAGGATCAAGAATGGGAAAGAGGGAGTGGTATTGGGTGAAATAACTTTATGAAAACGTCAGCGGATGCGATGGCTAAGAAGGAATTGCTCAGACATACAGTGTGAAGCAGTCATCAATGCGTTTTGAGTCGAGTAGAAATCCGTCGAGTACGCGTGGTATTGTGCCCTGGCTGTCGGAACCTTTTCGTGTGGGAGGCCTTGAATCGAACGCTGGAGACATGGAATCCGACGCGTCGGTTCTTCCTCCAGAAGGATCCGAATAGGTGCCGGAAGCATGATCAAGCGGGGTATAATTCTGCATGTCGACATTTGGCGAGGCGGTCGAATGGGGATAGTTTTGTTCGCCAGGGGCCTGGCCCTGCCTCATGTTCCATCGCAACTCCTCCAACTCACGGCGCATCTCAGCCTTTGTTTGGCGCAAGTTCCTGGTGGAAGTGGGCAGGATGCGGCACTCCAAGCCCATCTTTTTGCAGCGACCGCATGGGTCATGGGGAACCTTGTGCTGCTCAACATCGCAACGAATCTGTAGAGTCAGTGAGTTGGCTGTTCTGGCGTGGGAGCGTGTCGCGTCGAGTTGAGGCGAAGCAGTACCTTTTGCTGGCGACACTCAACACAGGCTTTGCGTCGTGGAGTGGCCATGCTGGGCTGATTTGTCTAGTTTGTATCCACAAGTTTGCTGGCGAGTCGCAGCCCTAGGCTACCGTTGATATTCCGCGTCTCAATCGGCGAAAAAAGGCACATAAGAAGGTATAAGGGTAAGGAACCTTCGCCCACGAGCTGAAGAACGCATCCGCAATTAGCACCCTACGTCGTCATCGGGGGCGTGTGTGCAGCGGTGCGAGTCGGATGGCGGGGGAATGGGACCGAGTATTGGACCGACGGTGATCTTTTTCTCTTGCTTGCAGGCCTCGAGGGGGTTTTTCGTTCCTTTTTTTTTCCTCCCGCAGCTACCCAGGGCTACTTACCCTGTACTAAATGTTTCTGTTAATAAGCCGCCGTATTAGACGAAGGTCGTGCGCAGCGAGGCTAACAGGCTCTGTTGTCTGTGTGGAAGGGCATGCATGCATATCGTCGACACGCGATTTTGCAGGCTCCACTTGCGCTAGCCTTTTCTGCCTAGCGCGTTTTGCGTAATCCGCCCTCGACTCCGTCTGCGACTTGCGACCCACGCTGATTCACTCATGTCGAGTGAACGCATCGCGCAACCTCCCAACCAGGCAACTAGCCAGCCAGCCAACCAGCCACTCGCGTCGGCTACAGCCTCCTCAAGCTTTTGTTGATCTGCAGCTGAAGCGCCGTTTTGCCACACTTTGTCGATGCAGAGCAGATGCACATGTCGCCACTCAGCTGCCAACCCAGCCACTCTCGCCAACATGTCTGGCCAGTGCCACTGACAGCTCGCTGAGCCTGCCTTCAAACGTGTTTGGTGGGTCGGGTCAATGCAGACAGTACCTGATCCTCATCTTGCTCAGGACTTCCTTGGCCAGTTGCAGCCTAGGCGCTCGGTAGCTTCATCTCATGGGCGGGCACTATCCATCCGGTGTGTCGACGCCAGGGCTGGGCAAATTGACTTCGTACGAGCAGCAAGCCGGGTGGTCTGGGCCAAGATGAACGCTGCGCCACACGTCCACCAGTGTGGCCACCGATACCGCTGGGCCATGACCACGTACGTCCTTGGCTGGTGTTGAGAAGAAGCTGAAGACAACAACACTGCAATCGCTGTCTCTAGCACTGTAGCCCGACCCTCAGTATCTCCAGGCCCCAATGATCATCCGACACATGACCATGACGCACTAGCTGCTTTGCCTGATGCTGCTTGACGCTGTTTGATGCAGCAGGGCCATGTCTCCATCGTGATAAACAACTCACACCAGGTCGCCTTACTAGTTTTCTCAAACAGCTCATTTCATCTTGACCGACTCTAGCCGTCGTCGCCGCCGCCTCCACACAATGGCTTCCTCCAGGTCTTCCATGGCTTCCATGCCTTCTAGCCCAGGGTCCTCTCTGCAAGCCACACCGCTGTGTAACGGAGAGTTTGGCGTCCAGACTTCCCTTCTCCCATCTTCTTCCCTTCCCCCACAAAGCTCCGCGGGCATTTCCACGTGCAGTGTAGATCCCAGCGGACTTGCAGATCAACCACGCCATGTTCAATCTCATAGATTGAGATGACCAATGAATGTTGCATACTGGCTGGCGCTTTGCGAATGCAGATCTAGATGCAGATACACTTTTACACATGGTGCATGAAGCGCACGTGCGGAGATGCTGGGGAGGATTCTCGGGACAGGAAGTATCCATCCTACTATCGCTGTTCCGGCACAGAGCGCGTCTGAGGACGCTCAGATGCGGAGCTAGCATTGCTTTTTCTCTCAGCCCTCTGTCCGTGGCTTGTCCCTTTCCCCACAGAGGCTCAACTTGGAGAGGGGCTATCCATCTCGTCGGGTAACGGTACTCCTTCCTTTTTTCCTTGTTTCTTCTTCCTTATCCAGGCATCATGCTAGGAGTATCTCGCTCCTACGTCGCTCTACTGCCAGGTGCAGTAAAATGCAGACCCTCTAATTATCTTCAATGCGCTGTAAAAGTTGGGCGTGACAAAATTTGCCATACGATGAAGTACCGTGTGAACATTTCAAATCACTGCCGGTGCTAGCTTACACCCAGACTTCTGGCTGCACATCATCGTAACACTACGATTGCTCCTATGTGGAGCCCTTCTCAACCATGGTCAAGCCAAAGCGCCCGGCCTGACTTTCCCACTCTGGTTCCTCCTTACGCCCCCTGAGACGCCGCTCCGCACGAGCTACTGCTGACTCCCTAGCTTTGCATGGCGCTACCGAGCCGCCCACGTGTAATTGCCTTGGGTTCAACGTCGATGTAACATCACAACCAACCGGAAGTGTCCATCCGGATCTTGGCCCCCTCTGAGCATTCCGTGCGTCCGAGAATATGTTGCACATCACCAACCAGCACATCTCCTCGGACTCGAAACGACACGTAGAGCTTTTTCATATACAGGACACTTTGTCCTGGTGTGTTTCAGTATTCTCCTCATTCTGCCCCCCGCCTTCTTTCCCCCGGATTTTCTTTTTCTATCTCCCTTTTGTCCTTTGACAGCTTTGTTCATGATTCTATGCACCGCGCTATTCACTACACATACACGATTGTGCAATCCTTTCGGCAATCACATAGCACACATGCCTTTTTTCTACCGTTTCCCATGACTCGATTATGACAAGCAGCGTGTACGCATACAAACGCGCACCAGCAGTTCCCCTCACTTCCTGCATCCATCATGACGTACCTCTTACCAGACTTCGCCTCCATTGCTATGTCCAGTTTTACGCCGCCATCATACGTACGCGAGAAGAAAGCAAGCAAGACGGTGAGAAGAGAGAGTAGTCATACAGTATCAACCCTCTGTTCGCAAAAAAAAAACACCTATTTTCTCCCACAAAACAAGAACGAAGGCGAGGTGGAGATCCCGTACATACATCCCTCAGAATACCAAGCTCCAGACCAACAGACCAATCATGGTTCAGTACCTAGAAACTAAAAGCCCGCCAACTAGACCACGGATCTCGCAAACTTGCTACGCAGACAAGGTGGGTTTGTGTACACATTATTACTCGTTGAGACATATTGTTTTGCCACCTGGATTTTTATTCGCAGACGATGATGATATTTCGCCCGCGGATTATGCTTCTTAGCATATTTTGCGCTCAACGGTAGTTTTTCTTGTACTCTGCCTTTTCCCGCCTGCTCTTCTAGCCTTTCTGTTTTGAAGTAGAGAAGCACAAGACCGTGAAGGTAATATGTAGAGGGTATGCACGGTTTCGAGACGCTCGTTATTTGTATGCGTGCGTCAGTTTTCGAGACTTTCAATCACTTTAGTCATTGTTAAGAAGACGAGGCGTATTTTGTAGTCTGTATCACTGCAAAAGTGTAGCCGGGACAGTGTTGTAGACCATGTACTGTGTTTTCAGTGTTGAGCTTTCAGTGCTTCGCATCACCTATACTGTTGCTTCTCTTCCAACCTCACCACACGTGTACGAGTTGCCAGATAGCAAATCATACAAGAAAGCCGGTGGAAGAAAAGCACTCCAGATACACGTCATCAAGAACAAGGTTCATGGGAACACTTTTATTAGAGCTGCTTGAACTACGACTTGATGGCCGTTCAAACTACCGACAAGATGGCATGGATGGCTCTCAAACTATCTGTCATTCTCTCCATTCCTTGGAACCATAAGAGCACACCGTAGTGCACTCGGACTGCGCACAATCCCAAGCGCTAGCACACTGCCCCACTGGGGAAATCATGT
Organism: Curvularia lunata; assembly: GCA_005212705.1. NCBI lineage: Eukaryota > Fungi > Ascomycota > Dothideomycetes > Pleosporales > Pleosporaceae > Curvularia > Curvularia lunata. Next base: position 146,339 of record PELC01000069.1, on the reverse strand, counting down.
AAGCTGGAACGACTTGCCTTTTCTACTTGGACATAGATTCCAGCAGGGTTTCGTACTTGCTCCTCCAGTAGTGGATATCACCATCATCATTCACCTGCGGACTCGTGGCTGAGGTGAGCTTCTCTTGCAGTTCTTTGATGGTTTGCTCTTTCTGAACCAGATCCTCGCGGAATTGCTCAGCCTGCTTAGAGAGTGGAAGTATTTCCTTGTACTCTTGGTAAGAACGCTTGGCCAAATCAGTCCACTCTTGCACCAGGATTTCGAGTGTCGCAATCTTCTGAGCTTGTTCGCCAACGAGACGGCTAGTATCGGGATCGACGTGCTCAATGTCCTTGGTCAGCGACTCTACTTTCACCAGCAAAGCCTCACGTTCCGACTTGGCTTTAGCTGCTTCGTCTTGACTGGCGTTCAGCTCGCTGGTAAGCCTGCTAACATCCTTGGCCAAGCTAGAGTTCACCTCCGTGAGTTGCGTGACTCGAGTTTCGACATCAGCGAGCTTGACTACGCGCTGTTGCAACTCAGCATTTTGCTGCTGTAGGCGTGCAGCATTAGCTTGCAGGTCGTTGATCTCTTTGATGCGCTCATTGAATTGCTGCAAATAGGTCAGCTCCATTTACGATCAATCAGTGTCGTAGTGCTCTGCCTACCTTGAACGATTTGGCATGCTCTGCTGCCTGGACGTCGTACTTTTCGCCCAAGGCCTTTTTCTCTTTTTTGACACTCTCGGCTTCAAGCTTGGCAATGCGCTCACTTTCTTCCAATTTCGCTGCCATGGCCTGGAGGGTTGTTGATTTTTCGGTTTGCTCTGCAAGCTTGTCGGTGACGGACTTGAGCTCTGCGGCGAAGCGTTGCTCGGCCTCGTATTGGGCACGCTTTGCGTCGTCTGGACGGTCGTGTTGGTTGTGGTGTAGCTTATCCATTTCGGCCAGAAGTTTCTCAATCTCCTTCTGCAAACCATCGACCTTGGACAGGGCCTCTTCCTTGGTAGAACGCTCTTTCTCCAGAAGCTGCGTGTATTTGTCAACTTCGGTGCGGAGATTGCCCTTTTCGAGCGTGAGACGCGATACCCGTTCATTGAGAGCCTCCAGGTCTCTCAACTTGGCATCAGTCTGCTCCTTGTACATCAGGAAGGCTTCTTGATGCTCGAGAATCAGATTGTGTTGGAGATTTGCCTAGCGGTATTTTAAGTTAGCAAGGGCCATGGCCATGCGAGTGCTTGAGAGGGCAACTGACCTTGTTGTGCTGAATGTTCAGCTCGTGCTGAGTCTCCTGCACCATCTGGTTCGTCACAGAAGTGTGATACAAGCTTACGTTATTACGCTGCTTCTCCAAGAAGACAGGCAGTGCCGTCTTAGCATCGTTGACAACGGCATGAAGCTGGTCCAGTTCTTTCCGGATGGCATCGACCAGAGTCTTTGCAGAGTCTGGCAAGGCTTCAAGAATGAGTTCGAGGAGCCTGCGGGTATTTGTAACCGCAGTTGAAGCGACGACGGCAAATCTCGCCGCATACTTATCCACATCCTCCTTGAGGGCCTTTCCATGGGCGATGGCCAGCTGTGTATCCGGGTTGTTGTGGGTTGCCATAGCACCAGAGCGCGCAGCAGCAACTTGCTCACTAGTTGTCATGGCGGTCTCATTCCTAGGACTCGCAATCTTGGGCTGAGAGGTCATTGAGGAGCTGGCCAAGAACGCCTTCTTGGACATGGGGGTGGCATACATCGAGTTCTCTAAAGACATGGGGCCCGCGTATGGGTGCGCCGATGCCATGTTGGAGAGCAATCCTATGGGGGTGAGTAAGGAGCCAGGCCGTGATAGGGCTGGATGCAATCAGGGCAAAAGGGAGGGTGGATGAGCAGGAGCCAGGCTGGTAGCCAGCTTGAACCACATACCTTTTCAACTGTAGTCTGGCAACTGTGATGAGCGCTGTTGCTACCACGGCGAGAGTGGAGTCCACTGTCAGAGCAGGTTGGTTTGAGGCAGGAGTGAGATGCAGAAGACTGGGACAGAACTGCGGTGCAGAAGATTATAGCAACGTTTGCGGTTGTGTTTGTTGTTAGTCTGGCCTGGGTGGGGCTCGTGCGGTGTTTGTGAAGGTGAATGGGGAAGGCAGCCGCACGTGGTGCCTACCAAAGACGCAGGCAGGAGCACCTTTCACCCCAGCTGTTTGATAAGGATGATTTAGTGATTGCAGCAGAAGAGAGAAGGTCACCGAGTACATGAACATGGTAAATGTGAAGGCAGGAGTCGTCACGCATGTAAAGAAACTGAGCATCACCTTCACTGGCATCACCTTCACCGAGCAGCAGCTACATGGCGTCCCAGAGATGAAATGTCCTCTCACGTGATTATACGGCAGGATGATAGTAGGATGGCTGACACGTGCACAGCCTGCACGTGCAGAAGTTCTATGCACAGAGAGAAAGGTGCTTGGTGACGGCTACGAGGCACTTGGTTCAGCAAGGAGGCACGACACGTGATGAGGAGGTCGAGGGTATGACTAATCCATGTCGTTCGGGGAGCGAATGTGAGCAGCTAGTCATGCCAAGCCTTTGCAGGACCCGCCCTGACTCTAGACCAAGACACGAGGCGGGACGGTACGCGAGGCAATCTCCACACCCGTTGACGGTGTTGGCATGGTGCGTGTTGAAAAAGCAAAGGGGTGAGTCAAGTTAATATCGAGCAGATATTGAACTGCCGTCTGGAGACATGGTGGTGGTGATGATGGTGGTGCGTGGCGAAACAAGGCTTGACCCTCTGACAGCGGGCGCGCAAAAAGCAACAAGGTCAGTCAAACCGTGGACGTCGGCTGTCCGATCAGCGCGACGGGCGTCTTGCCCATTCGGCAGTATTCTGTCGCTGTAATCTCGGCGGGAAGAATCCCATGCCGCGTGTGCACATCAGTCGCGAACAGAGGCAGAAAAGATGCCAGATGGCTCGCGATAGGGAGAGAGCCGAGGTGATACTTAGTCGTGCGTCATGCGGTCCCCCGATCGTGGCAGGAGCAGCCGGTGCTCGGGCGTGAACGACGACTCCTTGTAGAGCGCCGTGTGACGTTTTCCAGAGCGAGTCGAGGGCCATGGCAGATACGGGCTTTGCAGCAGGTCAATAAGGGGGCCCGGGAGGACTGGGTGCAGGTTGGTGGCGGCATGGGGTAGAGATGCAAGGGGGCGGCCCTTGGATGGAGATGGACTGGAGAGTGGAGATGTGACTTGTCGAGGTGGCTCAGGAGAAGGATGTTGAAAGAGGACAAGAGACGGGCATGGCTATGGCAAGGCGGAGTATTCGGACAAGCATTTGGCTACCGCAGTGGGTCCACTTTCGGAGAGTATGGTTGCGGATAGGGCCGTCGTGTGCGCCCATTGCATCCATCGAGGAAAAGCATGGTGTCATGCAGCCCACGCGCTCCTCGGACGGCGACAGCGTGGACACATGGCGGCTGCCAGCACACCGTTTTGTGCCCGGCGAGGGCAGGAAACAGAGGGGGAGGCAGAACAAAGCAGCGGGCGACTATTAGCTGGCGGCGCCGTGTCTTGGGGGTGCATTTGGCGGGTGGGACTCGTAACTGGCAGTGAAACGTCGAGGCGGCGGCATGCTCTTTGCAACCGCAGCCACCAGCGCGCCGGGACGGGCTGGTGATTCGTCACGCTGGCTTGGCCTGCAGACCCCGACGCCGCGACAGGCCACTATTTTCTATTTTTTCCTAGGCCATGTCTCATTGTCCTAGGGATGGGCAGCGCAGTGCAGAGAAGGCGACCCAATCCGGTCCAATCCAGTCGAATCCAGCCCAACCGCATCTCCAGCGCCGTCCGCTCGCCCATCCGACGGCGAGGGTGCAGCGCAGTGCAAAGAAGGGTGCAGCATGAGTCCGCCCGGCTGGGCCAGCACTGGGCGCCGCAGCCGAATCGATCGCCGCGCCAGCTTCCCGTCTCTCGCGTGCGTGAACAGGGCGATGCTGCTCTCTGCGCACTGCGCTCTGCACGCTGCCCACTCCACTGCCACTGCTGCGGCCGCCGATCGCAGCCACAAGCAGCTGCGCCGCCCCCGGACGACCAATATGGCTGTGGGCTGCCCGCGTCACAAAAAGTACTCTGCTAGACTTTCCCGTCCAAGACACCTACGGCGGTCCCCCCGGCCCACCGTCGCCGCTGCACGGCGCGCAAGGACCTTCACCACGAACGGCCAAGGCCAGGGATTCTTCGGCAACGTGCTCGCTATTTCTCAGACAGCCCAGGCCTATCTCGCTCAGCGCCTGTGCCTAGTGTCCTGAGGGCAAATTGCTACCTCCGGTTTGGTCTCCTGGAGTCTGCTCAGCTGCACCCGCGTCTTGCTTCTTTTGCTCCTTCTGCTGCTATCCCTCGTCGTCCTCACTAGCCCTGCTGCTATTCCGCCTAGGGATCCGCAAGCCACCCCTCCATTAACGGTAGCGTCGGCTCTCTTTCATTCCTGTCGAGCTAGCCACCACCGCTAGGACCCCGACTGACGCCCTAATATAGTCGACCTCCTGTTCGCCAGTCCGCCATTGCATGCGTAGTCGCGACCTCGTTCCGCTCCATCGCGACTGCCCCCCGACTGCTACCCGCACCACCACCGCGTCCCCCAACCACGTTACATGGCCCCAGCAATCATGTGCTTTGGACGGAAACCCTCCACTGCAGACCCGGAGTCGAGCAGGAAAAATGCTGAAATTGAAAAGTCGCTCCGCACCGACAAGAAGCGGGCCGAGCGCGAAGTAAAGCTGTTGCTGCTCGGTACGTGGTATCCATGTCATCATGTCACCATAACCACCACCACCACCACCACCACAAACACCACAAACGGTCCCGCTAGTGCGTCCTGACTGACCCCCACTGTCCAGGTGCTGGTGAGAGCGGCAAATCCACAGTCCTCAAGCAGATGCGAATCATCAATGCCGGCGGCTTCCAAAGTCTCGAGCGCAAAACATGGCGTGCCACCATTTTCAACAACCTCGTCTCCGCCTTCCAGACAATCTTCCAGGCCATGCAGGAAGACGACACCGACTTTGAAGATGAAGACAATATTGTGCGTTTCCTCGAGCTCCCCACCCCCCACCCACATGGTAGTCCGTCCTAACCAACAATAGCGCTACTCTGAGATGGTCAATGCCGCGCCCGACATTGGCACCGAGGAGCCCATGCCCGAGGAGTTTCTCACAGCCTTCAATTGCCTATGGGCAGATAAGGGCGTACAGCTCACCATTCTCAAGGGCAACCAGTATGCGCTGCACGACAACTTGAACTAGTATGCCATCCTGTTGCACCACCACGCATGCCCCCCAGCACTAACAATTGCACAGCTTCTTCCAGGACATTGACCGTCTGTTCCAAAAGGATTTCCTCCCCACCGACCAAGATATCCTGCGCACCCGCCTACGAACCACTGGTATCTCCGAGACCATCTTCGAACTCGGCAACCTCACATACAAAATGGTCGATGTCGGTGGCCAACGGTCAGAGCGTAAGAAGTGGATTCATGTCTTCGATAACGTCCAGGTTGTGCTATTCCTCGTCGCCATTAGTGGATACGACCATGTGCTGGTAGAAGACAGGAACGGGGTAAGTCAGGGCAGATCCCCTCGTCCGCGGAGCCCTATTAACCCATCACTAGAACCAAATGCACGAGGCCCTCATGCTCTTTGAATCCATATCCAATTCAAAGTACTTTGAAAAAACCGCCCTCATCCTGTTTCTCAACAAGATCGATCTATTTGCCGAAAAGATCGCTGGAGGCATGAGCCCCATCAACAAGACGTTCCCCGACTATACTGGCGGACCCACGGATTTTGACGCTGGCAAGGAATTCTTCGCCAACAAGTTCCGCAATCTTGTTCGCCAGCCAAAGAAGGAAGTCTACGTCCACTACACAAATGCCACAGACACCAACTTGCTCAAGATCACCATGGCTTCTGTGCAGGACATGATTGTCCAACGAAACCTCAACGCTTTGATACTATGATAATCAATACTGGCCGTCCTCCACAGAGCGGCCAGAACGGCCGTTTATATCCGTCATTGCAAACTGCACGTCCGCCGCAGCGCAAGCTCCAGTGCGTGTGTACGTTAGCCATTAATTGACTCCCCTGTATCTAGGAGAGAGCTACTAGGAGCAGGACCGGAGTACATACAGAGTTTCGAGTGGGCCCTGGGAAAACGACTTCTACGGCCCCTTTTCTTTTTTATACCCCGATATTGCCATATCGTTTTCTTCTTCGTCCTTCGCCATAGCATGACGATTTTACGACATAATCCCTTGGCTCTTGTTAGGTACCAATCAAGTGGGTCAACATTTGCAGATTCATGTAGTAGCCAAGTTCTAGGTATAAGCGTACATCCCACCGGTCTGTACGCGGATGTTTGGAAGAGCACCCCACGAAAATCACTTCTTTTGTTCCAGATTGATCTTTCCGATGCACACAGTCTTTTTTCACTACATGCGTCAGCGTCTTGTTGGGTGGTTTTGTGCTGCTTTCTTATGTTGCCAGAGCGAAGCGAGAGGCTTTTCCAGAAGTGCGGTTCTGTACCGATTGGCACAGGGGTCGGATGGGAGGCCCAAAGGCGAATGGTGAACACCGTTCAAGTGTGCAGCTGAATGCAAACTAGTCTGTTTCGTTGTGACAGCCGCCTCCCCGCCTACCCACTTACCCTAAAGACTAGTCTAAGCGTACTGGATGAATGTATTACTCTACTTACAGAACAAGTCGCTCAGCCAGCCCTCCAGCCCCCCTCTTCCAATAGCTCCAACAACTGCAAGTCCCTTTCAGCCCCACGCTCTTCTGACACCCCCCTGTGTGTCCTATTTATCCGCCAAAGTCCCCGTACATGCCGGTTGGAGGTCGGATCCGCGGAACTCTGCCCTTATGCATGCACAGCTGCGGCGTGGTATGGCAGGCTAACTGCATCCTAATAGATGCGGCAAGGCGGCGCGAGCCGAGCAGTTGGAGCGTCCGGATGAGGCTGGAGCTTAAGTCGTTGAGCATCGGATGCGTCGTCTCAGCGGATGCGACCTGACAAGTTTGGACGAGATTAACGGCTATCCAAGGACTGATCATGGTTACGTAACTCGGAGTGTCGGAAGGACTAGACGAGTTCGTCCTGTCATGCTCCTGAAGGATGAAGGGGTATATCCAGGCATGGTAATAAGGGATATGCAGAGTAAAGGAGTCTACCTAAGTATGCTGATATCATAGACCTGGCGTGCTGCACAACTAGCCCTTGTGCAGCCTCTGCGGTGCTATATTGGAAGAGTGTTTGCTTGTAGGTAACTGAGGGGTGCAGCCCTTAGGGTAAGCAGAAGCTGATCGCCGACAGCCATGGCTTAGTGGAACGCAGAGTGCGCGTAGCCTAGCCTGTGAGGTCAGTAGCGCGTTATGTTGAAGAAATGCACACTTAGTCTCCTATGTGAAAGCGGGGTTGGTCAAATGATGTCTCGTGTGGTCACGCTCAAACACACTCGTTCTTTATTGTAGAGTACTTTAGAATGTACCGCCAGTTCCGAGTCGGTATCGCAGTTCCGGATTGACCTCGTGACAGGTGCTAGCGCCACCGGGAAATCATCGGAGCGATGCAGCCTGCAGCAAGTCCTGAAGCCGGCCGGCTTGAGCCTCATCAACACCACCGTCATACCTGACACGTTCACCCGACTGGCCATGTTTTCGCCAGCCGTTGGCAGAGTCGCTCGCTCTGCGAATACCTTCTCTGCAGCCCCTCTCAGCGTGCTGAATGTGTGCGCCCGCTCCGCACTGAGCACAAGCACCGCGCCGCAACAACCTTTCCGGCCGAACCACCAGCGCCGCTACTCGTCATCCAAGCCCTCGACACCCTCAAACAACAAGAAGAAGCCCGCCGAGTTAGATCAGAATGCCACGGCAGAACTGCAGGGCGCGGGGCAGAAGTCAAAGGGACCGAAGAAGCTGAAACAGCCCTCAACCGCAACCTTGGGCAACAACGTGCCTTTTGTGCCTCCGACAAACCACCTTCGGGAAGACGGTAAGGCTTCGGAATCAGCGACACTGCAGCGTAAAGGCTAAACTCATGTAGATGTCAAACTATCGGCTTTCTTCGGCCTTCATCGCCCCATCTCTATTTCGCGCGCCTTCCCAAGCGCAACCTCGACTGCCGAATTTGACGCCTTCTTTGACGTAAATCGGGCTAGTCAGGTCGAGAGGATAGAGGCGACTAAGAACATACTCAGTGGATTCCTCGAGCGCATGCATGCCGAGATTGACGCGCAAGAGGAGCAACGCTCAGACGCTATGCAGTCGGAGCAGGAGGTGTATCACCTCGATGTTCAGCCAACACAACACAGCGTGGAAAGCTGGGCATCTCGACTTGTTCCCTTCCAGCCCCCAGCGGCGCCCGAGCCCTATGATCCTTTGGCGACAGAGTCTGAAACCGACTCATATTCGGCAGAGGGTCTTTCAGCCAGCATCAACCAACGCATATCCGAAGTTTCGCTGCCTTCAGAAGAGAGCAAACCCAGGAGTTTCCGGGAGCACGTTGCAAAGCGAAGATACGGAATGTATATGATCAGTGTAAAGAGGCAAAGGAAACTCAAGATGAAGAAGCACAAGTACAAGAAGCTCATGAAGCGGACAAGGCTGCTGCGGAGGAAGTTGGACAGGACCTAGTGAATGCATAGAAATGACGTTACTAGCATCGCAGTATCGGTCCGGGAGCCGGATGATACCGTCTTGGTAGGCTGTCGGACTGCGAACGTGAACATGTTAGTACGTGCAAGCACAAACCGCCGCGTAGTAGCCGAGGCCTCGCGCGGCTCGCTGCCCCCTGCACCTATACCATTCCCTTAGCAGAAGGCATTATGAACATACTCGACTCACCTTCTTCATTCCTACTCATGCTTTCGGTGCCTTTGGGTATGATGTTTCGGTCGCATCCAATGCTCGGACATGGCTGCCTGTTCTTTGCCAAATACCGACATTTTTGTCTCCATCACTGCCCAATACTCCATACCCTGCCCTGCCTTGTTTATGTCTGCATGCGGAAACTGTTTTATTGCGCATTGCGACATTGTTTTTTTCATGGTTCAAAGCCGAGTTTGACATACCTTGCATTCGTGATCTGCCCTGTCAGGCTACGCCTTTCTTGGTAGTTGTTGGCGTAGCTCCCTGTCGCAAGGCTACTTGAAACTCCACCGCGACTGAGGCTGTCAGAACCCAACTTCAGGCACACGGTAACGCCAACGCCCCGAGACATTGGCCCCGCACACAAGCTCTAAGAAGACGGACACCAAGGCGTAACGAAGTCGCAGCCGGGCAATCATACGTTCCAACACGCCGAAAGAACGCATAACGCCTTGGCCCGAACACCCCTCAATCATCCTTCGATCAAGTTTTCCTCTACTTTACTGTTTCTAGGCTACGGATGGTAGACGCCGTACCCTTCTTGGGTGCATGGATGAGACATGCAAGTGATCCCTTGGAGCATCACTCCTGCCGTGGCGGTTAAAAGCGTGTGCCTGAAGGAAGTGGAGAAACAGAGGCGTAGAAGACGAATAATGGTCACGTAGTATATAAGCCCGTGTAATGTGCGCTCCGCATTAAAAGGAATCAACAGCTTCAACAACAACAGCAATCAGCACATCTTTTTTTCCTTCGCTTTCGCAGCACTTTTTCCATTCTTTCGCCCAGGCCGGCCGTTTATTGATCCAAACACGTTACCAAACTTTCCTAAAGAGCTAGTTCTCTCTCTGTCGTTTCCCTCCGTATTACTACCGAATAACGATTAAACTTTACACTCACTTACCCTTTTCGGAAAAAACTCTTCAAATCAAAATGGTTTCCAAGACTTTTATCATCATGGCAGTCATTGCCTACGTCGAGGCACGATTTGGCCAAGAGCAGCAACCTATTGCGGCCATCAGCGCTGTTCAGGGCGGTTCCCCCGGTGCTGCTGCTACCATTGCTGGTGCTGCCATCTCGGATTTGCTTGGTGCTGCCAACTCTTGCGCCAAGGTGCGTACATGAATACCTGTTACTTCATCAACATACTAATAGTCATTCAGCTTACTCGTGCTGATCAAATCTTCACTGAGCTCGGTGGTGGAGCTGATGCCCTCGCTGCTGCTATTGGCATGGTAACTGCGGAGAAGAACACCAACCCCTTTGCCAATGGCAACGTTCAGAATGTCTGCGGTGACCCTGCTCTGCCTGTTACCCCTGAGCTGCGTGGTATTACTCCTCTCATTGATCCTGCTGTCGATGTCAACGGCGCTGCTGCCGCACTCAGCAAGAGCTCCGCCGCCTCTCCCCTTGCCGCTGACGGCCTAAGCGTGTTTGATCTCATGGATCAAGCTGGTCTCGGTGACTTGGTAAAGAGCCAAGCTTCTGCTGGCGGCGCGGGTGGTGCCGCCGCCGGTGCTGGTGCTGGAGCTGGAAACGCAGGTGGCAACCAGCAAAACAACGCAGGAAACGCTGGCAATACTGGTAACGGTGGAAACACTGGCAACCAGGCCAACGCTGGCAACGCTGGCAATGCTGGCAATGCTGGCAACGCTGGCAACACTGGCAACACTGGCAATCAGAACCAAGGCTGCAGCCAGAACGCTGGAAACCAGACCAGTGGCAACGCTGGTAACACTGGTAACGCAGGAAACACTGGAAATGCTGGCAACGCAGGAAACACTGGAAACACTGGAAATGCTGGCAACGCAGGAAACACTGGAAATGCTGGCAACGCAGGCAACACTGGCAACACTGGCAATGCAGGCAACACTGGCAACCAGGGCAACGCAGGAAACGCAGGCAACCAGGGCAACCAGGGTAACGCAGGTGCCGGCGGAGCTGCCACCGGCGGAGCTGACTTCGGTCTCTGCACACCCACCATCACCTTCCAGGGCGGCGAGGGCAACCGTCCGGCGACTGAATTCACCTTCCAGATTGCAGACCCGCTGGCCCGTGGCGGCCAAGGCGAAGCCCTGAACCCCGACATCATCACCAACGCTCTCTGCAACCAGCTCACCAACGTGTGCGAGGCCAACGCCGCTGCCGTCGCTACATGCAAGTCTGCACAGGCGGCTGTCAAGGGCGGACCTAGGAACAAGAGCACTGCCGACAAGTTCAACTCGCTGATGGGCTTCGCCGGCGCTGTGACAAACCCTGCTGGTGGACCTGCAGATGTTGCTGCCAAGAGGGCTATGAGGAGGGGTCTGAGGATGTAAAGGGGTTGATGGTTGTTTTAAAGTGAGGTCGATCACTTGGCGGCGGGAGGCTGACTAAAAACCGATGATTTGAGAGCTGACTCTTTATTTTCTTTTTGCCACCATGTACTTTTATACCATACGTCTTTTTCTCATGCTATATATCCCTCTCCTAGATATCTCTGCTCTCTCCGCGTTGTTGCTGTTGCGCTGGGGAGTGGAATAGCTGGGGAAGTAACCCTTTTGAAGGAATATACTTGTGTATTTCTGATCAAATTTTTGTGTCGAGGTTTTGCGTGAAATCATGCGTGGGTGATGTTGGGAAAAAGGCTTGAGTGAGAGAGGGGATATGAATTTACATCTTATTTCCAGAGTTTGTCAGCCATGCTAGGACAGTGTGCTGTATCATCTGAGGTTTGCTGCTCGCCTTTTTATTCTTGCTAACTTTCCTGTTTTACCTTTCTACGTGTTATGTTTTTCATATCATTGCTGTAGAGTGAAATGGCTATCCACCAGAGCTCATGCTCTTTAGAGCTGTCCCGGAGACAGCGGCTGAGCAGCTTTCGAAATATCTAATCAGATGAATCTCTTTTCATGTAGAGCTTTCGAGAGAGTGCTTGTAGAACTGCGACTATGTTACTCGGAATTGTTCTCGAATCAGTCTTCGTGAAGGTCTCGTCAGGTGTCCATCTGATCTAGCCACGGCATCTGTGTTCTCTGATTTGGTAGACATGGTGTTGAAAAAATGATCTCCTATTCCTGCCACCCCGAATTATGATCACCATGCCTTGTTTAAGTCCTCGAAGAATCAGCTCATCTTATATCGCTAAGTTTCCATACGACGGTATCAGTACTTTTGGTGTATTCATGCTCGAACTTGGTTCATGTTGTGATTGTGAAAATGGCCCTTACTGAATCCTTCCCCTTATATCTAGAACAGTAGCAGATAGGAAAGTGTACTCACGTACTTCAACAAATATCAAGCATCTTGGACAGAGTAGGAGATTAGAAGAGTAAAATGCTACATACCAGGTAGTAAACCAGTTGTCACCGTACTGCAGCGCAACTGTACTAACTTCTGCAGGTCCATATTTCTGTCTAACTCTTTTGGACAGCAGATGAGATTACCATTCCCGTCTCTAGGACGAGAGACAGATCTGACTGCTATGTTCTGTCATCCTCTACAATAGCTTTTCTTATTCTCTTCTCTGTAAGAGCGCTGCGTTGCGACGGTGCCTCGACGATGCTGCACCAGTAAGTCACTAGTAACAAGGGATTTAAAGGACCTTAGGATATATCAGTCAACGGCCTACAAAATAACCTAGCGCTCCCACGGCGCTGTAAGATTGTTAGGAGAGTGTTTCAAGGTAACGTTTTACTTACCTACATCAATATAGATAGACGATGGACTTGGAGGAGTACAAATTTGTCTTATGCTTGCCTTATGTATTGGTCGCTGTTACAGTCAAACCTTACATCCTCCTCGACCATTATTTTGTCTACATACATAAAATTTGCCTTGTGTCCAATGAAGTCCAATTTAGCGTTTGGAAAGTTGAACAGGGCATTCAGGATCGTTGTTGCATCTTACTGGGTAGAATTTGGAGCGGGTTTCTCGAGTACCTTTCGTTTCGTGTTTAAGACGTGATGGACGAAGGGTTTGGGTGAAACTTGGTTTGTCACGAGACTGATATTGGACAGTAAACACCCATCATATCAGAGCGATAGACACAAACATTTGAATGACAACCATAGAAAGTGTGGGTTGAGTAATGTACGATAGATGTGTCTGAGCGGTTGAGAATCCAATGCAACAGAGAAATGCTAGGACGTTGGTTCAATTCGTTTGGAAAGCCTCGATGACAGTGATCGGTCGAGGTACATGAACAGATTGTTTATATTGGCGGTGCTGTGAACCTGTAACAGGGCACTTGAGACTATAGCATGAGGGGACAGTGGACGATGAGCATCTTAAGAACGCAGCTGACAAGTCATGGAGTCTTGGGGAAACTTGAACATTGCTAAGAATAGTCGTTATCCAGTTGTACGCGTCAATGACCTGAGAATCGCACTAATCATAAGGTTTCGGATGCTGGCTTGCGTGCTCGATATTAAAGCCGTGAGAACCAAACTGCTGGATACCACAGCCGCCGCCACCCGGCGATGCAACTCGTAAATCAAATAGATCTCATAGTAAGGCGAACAAGATTACATTAGTTACATCGGGAACTAATTAAACCTTTACAATGGACAGTCTGTGTAGACATAATAGGATCTGAGCATAAAGAGTCTTCATGTTTCTATGCCGAGATGGCGCGCACATTCACAGATCGGCCCAAAGCTTTCCCAGCCCAAGAGCGACAGTGTCGATCCGATCAATGTAATTTCCTTTTGCTGTTCACCATGGTCACCGTATCTGTGTTCCCACGTGTCTTTGAGTACGGAACGCCTTGAGAACCCACACCCATGACTCATGAGCATTCAGCCCTCCAAAATTCTTCCCCTCCTTCCCACAATGCTTTAGTAGGGCTTGTGAACTCCTTTTCAAACGCGGAATCTGGTTTAGCGGCGCACCAACACTGTCATTTTAGTGATCATTACTCTTCGGTTAGCTTGGTAGATACGTCCGTATTTCTCCAAACTGCGGACCGGGAAAATTGTGTGAATAGGCCAGCAAACTATGCAGATGTTATTCAACTCAGAAGAGAAAGCATATTTGCACACTTGATTGCATCGTTGTACGGAAAGACTTGTGGCGATCTGTATAGATAACGATGTAGATCTTAGGCCGGGAGTGTCAGAGCCAGCAGTGCAGGTCACTGCATCGCTGGCAATGGTAGCAGTTGTATCTCTCAAGCTATGAGTATACTCTTGGGATCGCGTGAGCTTCCAGTAGAGGGACTTGGCTGCTGAACTATTGAATCAGCTGAAGGTTTTTATATTAACCATAGATCTATATACATGTGAGCTGTTTCTTACTGTATTCATGCGAGATATATGCGCATAAGCACTAGGCATTTAGAGGCTTTAAGAAGCGGCGCCCCAGTCGCACCAAAGGACAGGCCCGAAGCTAGCTCCAGAGCCATAGCCGCGAAATGGATAAGCTTTTCAAAGTTTGACATACTGTAGATCTTACAAAACTACTGGCTTCGTCACCAAGGCTATATTGGACTTTGCGACGCTGGCTGTCTTCGAACCACAATTTTCAAAACGATGCTCTATGCTTGAGACCGCCGCAGATGTACTTCGTAGAGGCGGGAATTGCCGCAAACGCTGAGACGACTTGTAGTCGAAAAAGAGAAAGAGTTGTGTGACCTTCTTTACAGGAAGGTATAGCGGTAGGCGCTCGCATACGACGACACGCGTTCGTTTTCTCTCAAGTCGCCTCAATCAGCACATTGTCGCGCCACCTCAACCTCTACGACAGAATGCCAATGTATCCATACGACCTCAAGCATGTAACCAAGAGTGGTGTTGGTGCTTGTTAGACTAAGTAGAGCTGAAACCCGAGGTCTGGAAACGAGTCCTGATGACGTGCACGCTCAAGCCACCGGGTCGGCACTTCTATGTCCGGGATAGCGCCTCGCCCTCATCCGCAAGCTTGAAACAAAGCTCCCTATTCTGTCGTTCGCTGCTTGTCAAATTCGTGGTCATGACTACCCAAAAATCCCAACAGCAAGGCTGGCGAGCTGGGATGCCTGCCTATATCCAACGGCATAACTGCGGGTTTTTCCTTTGCGTGTCCCTATTCCGCGGTTCTTGGCACAAAGGATGTCGATAACTTGCGTCAATCAAACTTCGAGATTGCCCATGCAGCCGCCGCACAGGGGTGCGAACAGAAGTAAATTCTCCGCCAGTGTAAGCTGGCAGTAGCGAGCCCTGCAGCAGTTCTCTTTATATATTCATTGACCGCACGTTTTTGGTAAATCGAGCGACGGCATCCTTCGTCGTCCCGAAACGGAGGGGAATCTGGGAATGGCGCGTGGCATCCGTCTCAGATTCCATCGTGTTCGGCGATTCATGAATCAATCCACCGCTCAAACAAAACAGCATGGGTCCGCCCACTCTACCCTCGGTTCAAGATGACCAGTGGACCTCCCTTGTCAGCCGGTACTTCTAGAGTGCAAACAGCACCTGATTCTTCTTAGCGAGCCGTGACGTTCCCCAGGATCTAACGGAAACAAGGCCGTTATCGAACAAACGGCAGCGGTGGCCTTTCCACTACCGGATTGGTGGTTCCACCAATCGTCCTGTGGGTCGGGACCTCATTTCACATTTGCTGGGTCTGGAATCCCCCAGCATATTGGTGAGCAATGCCAGCTGCAAGCTTGAAAATAACTAGAGCGCCACGAGTCCTGGCACGAGACTGAGCGCGCTCGGTTTGAATGATCTTGAGACCCGGCCCGTTTACAATTCTGCACAACGATTGCGTCGTTCGTTTCTCCGTTCACCACCCCGGTCCCCATCTATTCGATTACTGAGCCCCGGAGGATTTCGCTCGCTCGTCCGTTCATTACTACAGTACTTTCTTTTAACCTTTCTGGATCTGCATTTGCCTTTTCACCCTTTCGATTCGATTCGCTCCACCCCGCATACATGCCACTTCCGGTTTCGACCGACATGACAAGATGATCTCCCGTAGAAAACACGATAAATCCGGTCATGGCTATGTGGACCCAACAGTTGAGCTTAACGTTGGACTGTGGACGCTCTTTGCTGGCGCAACAGCCTTTCTAGCCCTGAGGGTATGGATAAAAGTCACCAGGAGACATGGCTTGTGGTGGGATGATCACATTCTTCTCGTTGCCTGGGTGAGTGTCTGATTATCAGTACATGCGATGAGAGTGACTGCTGGGTGCTGACTGTGTTGTAGGCTATCCTGGCCGCCAACAACTCCATCATCACCCTGGAATACGCTACTGGCTATGTCACAGACACCTGGGACGACCGCATGCACATCCTTATCAACATCACCTCCTGTGGTACCCTTATCAACCAGTCCCTTACCAAGACAGCCTTCGCCGTCACTCTGCTGAAGCTGACCAAGAACTGGGGCAAATGGATCCTTTGGTTCTGTATCGGTTCTATGAACGCGTATATGATCACGAAAGTTATCCTTCAGTGGGCAAAGGTCTGCGGAAAATCTTCCTACGATGTCTGGTATCGTCTCGACTTCTGTCTCGAGCCCAAGTTCAGAGACGATTTCAAAGAGGGTGGCAATGTCTACAACATCATCATGGATTTCGTCCTAGCCGTCTTTCCGTGGGTCATCACCTGGAACCTCGACATGCGAAGAGTTGAGAAGATCGGCCTTTGCGTTGCCATGAGTCTGGTACGATACAAGCCCTGCTTGAACACTTCGATTTCTGTATTCACATCACTGACAATGCCTAGGGCATGGTTGTTGCCGTCATCTCAGCGGTTCGCACTAGCTGGAAGGACGAGGGCAACCAGAAAGATGAATGGTACTTTTGGCGCAACGCCCACTCCAACATCTGGTACTCCTCTGAGATTGTTGGTACCATCATTGTCCAGTGTATCCCTGTCCTGCGCCCTCTTATCCGCGACATCAAAACGTCTCTTACTTCAAAAAAACTCGCTTCATCTGGAGATGAATTGACTCGACGCAGCAGGTACGTCATACCAAGAACAACCATGGCGTAATCGCATCAGAAGAGATGACGAAAACCACCGTGGTTTGACTTTGAGTACCCCCTTGCTAACTGAATTTCCCGCAGAGGTCCATCCATTTTCGGCTTCGGCTTCGGTCCCGGCCCGACCATCGGTACAAAATCGTCCCACAAAGCACACATTTACTCTGACGCACGCACTACCTTCAACGACACCAAGAGCGAACCAAATCCAGACTCCTGGGACAACCAAGGCATTTTCCAAAAGCGGGAATTTGAGCTGACAACAATGGAAGTCCAAGCCCAAAGAGGAAAAGATATGGTTTGAACCATGTATATTTCTTGGGAAATGGGGGCAGGCGTTAGGAAACGGCAAAAACTTTAGAATACAAAGCTTCGCGGCGGAAAACGATTTCGTGTGTTTTGCAAATGCCAAGTGTGCAATGGGAGAGAAAAAAAAAAGAGATGGGTGGGGAACTAACGGGCCATTGCAGTGCGTAAGAGGCTAGGACGAGTCGCGGGTAGAAAGGGCGGAGAGAGTGAGCAGGAGGCCAACATGGATGGAGTGATCGACATATCTCATGCACTGGAGGTCCGAGAGATTATGGTCATTACTCATGCAATACGGTTGCTGGACTGAAATTGAGGTTCAGTCCTTGCAACCACAATCCCCCCCGTGGTCAGCACTGGCTAGCTGACACAACAAGCCGTTTTTTGGGGACATTGGATGTCCTCGGCCCAAGCAAAGCGTAAATACTTTATACCTACATATATACATTCATGTAAAAACTTTTCAGAGAAGACACATAGATTTTCGCCTTAATAGAAGCAAACAAACCAGACTACGAACGCCGTCTCTCTTTCTCTCTCTCTCTCCTGAACCCACAGTCCCAATTCCACTCTCAAACTCCCCCCTTTCTACAGACACGCCACTCAGACTTACGTACTACCGTATACTTCTAACCAGTTCCCTCAAGTCCCCGCCCTCGACCCACTTCTCTTCGCCGCCTCCGCCGACACCCAGCCCGCCGCCTCCGCCGCCACTAACACCCCATCCCTCGCCTACATCGCCGACGACGCGCGCCGGTCGACCTCCAATGACGGACCCCGAGGCAATGACCATGTTTGCGGGCACGACGGTGTGAGGCAGGATCTTTACATTTTCCTTGATGATGACAAAGGGGCCGATGGTGCAGTTGTTGCCAATGTGCACGTGCGAGGAGATGGAGATGGCTTGGATGGTTGAGTTGGGGCCTATAGTTGTTAGAGTGTGTGTTTGACTTGTATCCATCCCGATTCATGTGAGAGAGAGTGTGTGTGTGTGCGTGTGTTTGTGGGCGGTGTTGGGGAGTATCTGTAAATATATACTTCTTTTTGAGCGTGAAAGCAGAGAGAAGAACTCCACCTTCAACGGATCAAAGCAAAGAATGTGATAAAAAAAAGGGAGGGGGTTTAATACATACCAACAAAAACGTTATCCCCAATCTTCATCGGATAGTAATGCACCTGACCCCTACTAATCCTACTGGGCGGCTTAATCACGCTGCCCTGGCTAATCACCGTACACCGCCCGATACTGATGCTCGTCGGCGTCACGTCCTTTCCCGACTGCGAGGGCGCGCTGCGCGTGGGATGCAGGTCTCCACGCAGCTGCACATCGGCCATGATGACGGTGCGGCCGCCCAGCGTGATGTTGGCTGTGCCCGTGATGGCGCTGCGGCGCGAGACTTTGTTGCCGGAGTCCTGCGTGGGCGGGTTAGGTATGGGGATGGATATGAGTGGGCCATATTTTCTGGGGGAGGGGACCATGAAAGATGGGAATGGAGAAGAATAGTAGAGAATTGCATGAAGGCATGGTGTCTTTTTTGGTTGTTCACATGCTGCTTTGGGCAAGTTGATGGGCGGTTTGGGGGGTGGACATACCGTCTCTATGTACTCGCCCTTTGGCGCGGCTTTCCGCGCTGCAGGCCTCGACATGTTGTGTATTGTGCAGGTTACTACCCAAAGGATGCACTGAATATCTTGCTGACGAAGTCTGTAAATGGTGCGGACTTTTATGTTTGCGTGTCGCGGCTCGATACGTGCAGTTGTTGGTCAAATGCTCATACGCCGAAGATGCACGACCCAAGCTTTCGTGTTCGGCCAATCAGCGCTTCCCGCAGGTTTGCTCATTAGGCTTTGAGGTAAAACGGCAGGACTAATATTTATCAAAACTACGAATCTAGAGCAAAATTTACAGAAATAAGGTGCCCTCGGAAACCTAGATGTAGCTTTCCTCAGTGTTGCGAAGTTTACCACAATCGCTTCTTGGGTCGGCATGTACTCACTCTAAGAGCGAGAATAGTATTGTCTTGAAGGGTCCAGTTTCTGACGAATTGAAAGTTGACAAGATGAACAGCCTTTCGAGTCTCTGGAAGACATCATCTCCTACAAAACCACAATCACCCAAAAGTTCCGTTTCGTATGCTACAGAGCTGAGATGGAGTGAATTACTACAGTTCATAAGTTTCCATACTATCCAAAGACTCAAGTTTGCCTTTGCACAGACAGCAGTTGTATGGGAAATGAGTGACATTGATTCATTCATTTCGTGTAACAAGTTCCCAAATTGCGTGATCCATAGCACGTTTTTTGGGGCACGGGTCCCCCCGTTTACGCCAGCCAACTACCGTTCAGACCAAATTCCCAAAATAAACATAACCAGTGAATGAAAGTATCATGGCCTCGTCCCTTTTTCAAATACACGCAGTGAATTGCCCATCTCAAAAGAGACGGACCTGCGCCACCAGCAAGAGGCACTTCCCATGCGGAACCCCCCCGATAATAAAATCTTAATATGAAACACCTTCATCGTGAAAGTAGAATGCTTGCCTACCCTGCCTTGACGCCTGCTGAAAACAAAAAAAAAGGGCATGTCATGACCGAAAGTGGCGTCAAAAAAGGTCAAATCCGCTGTAGCTCGTCTGTACATCTGAAATCGTCCATACCAAAGCAACACGCGTTTGATTCTGGCGCTCTATTTTGGTTAACGAGGCGTTGGAGGCGCCATTTTCGAGCGCATAGAATGAAGAAATTCGTATAATAAATCCTTGGAGGAGAAGTGCGCTGGCCACAAACTAGACCATGGCGGGCAGTACACGTCTCGGGGCAAGAATGTGAGGACAGCGAATGGACGTAGCCGCCGAAGAAACAAGTCGTGTGTTGTGGTAATGTACAGGTCAGGGGAGGATTGGTGTTTACTGAATGATAGAGTTTTCCGCACGTTGACTGATATGGTGGGCATGCGCTTCAAGTGCACGGGCTTGGATGTGGGTGACTATATAGCATTAGCACTGGCATACAGATAGATGTTCGGATAATGACTTACCAGGCCAGACAACGGACTTGGACAGCATGTAGGCTGTCACCATCAATAGCTTGGTACCATAACCGCAGTGTCCTAGGTTGGAAAGACCGCCTAGCATGGGCATGTTGTTTGAAGAGATGTCGTAGGCCAACTTCATGTCTGCGTGATGAAGAATGTCGGCAATCTTTTGCAGCAGCTTCACGTCCTCTTCTTCCAGCAATAAGATCGCTGGCACTTCTGAGAAGTTAACCTCATCTCTGCCTAGCACGCCAAGGTAGCGTCCGACGCGATCTTGGAGAGTGGCAACCCATTCAGCGAGGACCTGGGCGCAGTCGAACGTGCACAATGCAGACGAGTTGGGCAGCTCTCTGGCAGTGAAGTCGGCAAATGAGGCACCAAGCTTATCTGCCATGCAGAGGGAGTCGGCAGCATAGAAGGCGGCCTTGCGGAGATGCCTCTCGCGTTTCGAAGAAGCACTGTTGGGGAGGCCGTTGCTTCCGTGTCCAGGGCTGATTTGGTCTTGGGTATTCATCTGACCTGGAGAAGGCGTGTGACTGAGGTCCATAGGAGAGGATCTTTCTGGTGTATCATCTGTCTGACCTACAACATCGATGCCTCTCGCCAATTCATTCGCCATGCCGTCAAAGTCGCGCTGCCACAAAAGCTCCTTTGCTCGCCCAAGATTTACAAAAAGCCTCACATAGGCAAGGTCCAACAGTGGTATGCAGTCAGCGGACAGGGGCCCAAAGGGACTCGGTCGCTCGATGCTGTGGTTCGGATTAGCCCTCCAAGCCACTTGCCAAGCTTTGAGTGCAGGCTCGACTTGTGCATGCATGGCCTCTGTCTCGTGGGCTTTCCACAAGCGACCGTTGTGCCTGTTTCTCGTCTCCCAGATGTAAACGTGCATGGCATTTATCAACACGTAGCAACCGAAAGTGCTAGGTCGAATGTCGCTTTCGGAAGGGCTAACCACCGACTGACCTCCTGCGAAAGCATGTTGGTATGCATTGCGCATTCTCGAGGTTGATTGTCGTGTACTAGCTTCAAGGAGGTATGTCATTGCAGTGATAAAAGACAAGCCGCGGGTTTGCGCGAGCATCGGTCCTCCCATGGCTACCCAGGCCTGCGGATTATCGACAGACCAAAGATCCTCCTCGCAAGGGAGATCTAAATGTATCTCAGAATTCAAAATGCGGGGTGAATGTGCGTATGCAGAAACAAGCAGACTCGACATGGAGAAGATGGCAAAGTACGTGCGCTTGCGTTCTTCCGCCTTCTTCCATTGTATCCATTGCGTGTGCTCGTCTACAGTGTCCTTTTGTTGGTCAAGATGCGAGTTTGTATCGTCAGACATGTTGAAATCCCCATTTGTATTACTTGGAGGGCTGGGCATGGTCTGCTCTGGGGGCGTGGGCTTGTCCAACCCAGCAGCTTTTGCCAGACTCACAAGAGCAGCGCAATGTGTGCTCGCGACCTCTGCAGCCTGGCGATCGCCACAATTGAGCCCAAAGATGAGATTGAGCAGCATGGCCTGGACCAACCACAATGGTGGCTTGTTGATGTTGTCATTAGCAGCACTAGGCCCGTTGACGGCGGAAAGACCGGCTTTGCGACGCTCATCAAGATAGAAGAGAATCAGCTTCTTTGCCGCCTCGAACAAGTCCTTTGCCACATTCTGCTCAAACTCGTAGAGGGCGCCAATCGCGGCCATTGCGAGAATCAGGCAGCCGCCTCCACCAACCATGGTGTCTTGGTTGAAGTTACTAGCTGTGCGAAGCTGGTACGTGTATGCTGGGGTATCGAAAGATAGTGTTGGAATATGCAGAAAAGGAAGGTGGGGATGGAAGTACTGAATGTAGGCGTTTACGTAACGCTGAATGTCGAAGGTACTGGGGAGTAAGCCGGCCAGGTTTGAATGCTTGCCAGTCCCGTTTGAGGACAGGGGAGAGCTGATGGTGGGTTGTGAGAACCTTCGTTGCGGCGCCTGGCCGTAGCCCATGGCTTGACTCAGGTTGTGCATCAAAGCTTGCCTTGTAGACTCTGTGATTGTTTCAGTGGAAAATGAGGAAACAGAACTGTGTCTTGCGCTGCTGCCGTTGATAGAGGATGATGATATGCTGTTGGCATCAGAAGCGAATGTCATGGGCGTCTGAAAATACTGGTTCGGCATACCGGGTATCCCAGCTGAAGGGCTCATGGCCGCTAAAGAAGGTGGCGTAGAAGTATAGAAGTCATTCTGAACGCCCTGGTCACCAAGTTCCTGGGAGGTGCCTGAGGTCATCATGAGTTCAGGAAACACTGGAGCCATGGCGTCAATGGGGAAGTTTGTGGGATCAATGCTGCTAGTATGCGTCACCAGAGGATTATGCCACATGGCTGCCGAGTTTGGCTGACTGGAACCGTCTAGCATCATATCATGGAAGGCACCCTGGCTCGCAGTACTTATCGCTGACGGTGATGAGCCGTCGAGTGCCGACTCGTTTGCCCCCGAAAACACCATGGAATTGTCCATGCCCATACTCCATCCAAAGTCATCTTCCTCAATCGGGTTGTTTCCAGCGAACGGGTTCGCGAACCTTTTGAAAGGCGATGCGGGGATTCCGACACTGGCGTTAAAGTGATGCAACTGGTTTGGGTTAATGGTGGAAGCGGCCGATGTTCCAAAGAACTTTTCAAGTTCACGATCATCGGATCCAGCCATGCCTGGGATTGGGGCTGTGCGAAGTCCTCCGCCCATGCCAAATCCAACGTGAGTATCCAGTCGAGGCAGAGCCTGGGATTGTCCGTGGTTGCCCATGGATGTGGACATGCCTCGGTAGTCAAACTGGCTGATACCCGAAAGGCTCGAATGATGGGAGTGGCCAGCATGGCCTCCCCTGTTGGCCGATACGGAAGATGCGAGGAAGCTACTGAAGGAGTTTGGGTCGATATGGCTAATGGTATTGGCGCGCGGCCTCATGGTGTTGCCGCCCTTGACGCCACCGCCAACATTACTCGACACTGAGTTTTTGCGTACCCTAGCAGCAGCGCTGGGCGGAAGGCCAGTTGTGCTTTCCCTGCGTCCAGTACGGGGGCGAGCGGACGTGGCGCCCTGTTGGTGGAGCTTCTGCTGGTGCCGCAGGAGCAGGTCGCGGCGCGCAAAGCATCTTGTGCATTGCGGGCATTCGAAGGGCTTCTCTTTTGTGTGGGATCGCTCATGTCGCTTGAGATGTTCTAGTCGGGCAAAAGAGCGTGTGCATGTTGTGCAAATGTGAGGCCGAGGCTTGTCGTTCTTGGGTGGAGGAAATGAGTGGACGGCGGGAGGGGAAGGTTCGGGCTTCGCGGTGGATGCTGATGCTGCAGGTTGCCGGTGCGGTTAGTTTTCCGAGATGGTTGTTTGCTTGATCGTTGTCCTGTACTCACAGTTGCTGCTGTTGCTAGAGCTGTTGGAGTCGTCACTCGGCGTGTTGGTGGAGCCCGGCAGGCTCGCGGTCTCGACTTTGGTCATGATCGTTCCGTGTATGGAGCTAGGACGATCCAACCGCACAACGTTTACCCAGCACAGTTGCTCTGATCAGCTTGCGGGTGAAGAGTTGATGGACTAGGAAAGTTAGCACCGAGTCGACGTGCTTGAGGAGCTAAATGCCGGTAGTGTTTACAATGGCGGTCGGAGCTGTGCTGAGCTTGTGGAGCTTGCGTGGCTGGTACGTTGGTTGACTAGACAAAGAAGGTTCGCAGGTAGGACCGACTGCGAGTGGGTGAGAGGATCAGCAGATGCAGCAGATAACGAAGGAGCAGATTCGGGTACCTTTGGCAGCTTCCGGCAAGGAACGGGAGTGTGTACAAGCTTCTTTTGAGCCTTGGTACACGGCGACGCCAGTGAAGATGGCGAAGAGGGAGACGAGTGAATGCAGCAAGATACGTGGAGCTTGCGGTGTATCGCAACGGAATTGGGCCTTGTGAGGGCGGACGAGGCGGACGACCCAGGTCAATTGCGAGACACAAGAGGGCTTGGTCGCGGGCGGGGAAAGTTTAGCTACAGAAGGGGCTTGCCAGTAGAGCAGGGCGAGCGGGCTGAAGAGAAGAGGCGAGAGGGCGGATGGGTGGACTTGAGCTGGGCCGGTGGGCACATGTGTCGGCCGGGCTGGGGAGGGCAGCGCAGTGGTCGGGAGCGGTATGTACAGAGGAGGGTGCTCGGGAGGTGGTGGGAAAGTGGCAGCGCACGAGGGTCCAGCCTTGATGTAAGCGTCTGTGCCAGCAGCAGTTGGGCGCGCCGGCGGGTGTGTGCTGGTAGGACCCAAAAGGCTAGATTGCAAACAACGCAGACAGGTGCTTGGGACCGAGGGGAGCAATTGGAGCAGCCGTTGTGGGCGATTGGTTGGGCGCGGGTGACAGGACACCAGGACGGCCAGGACAGGCGGAGGGAGCAGAGAGGGAGAGTCTGGGGAATTGCGCACAGGCCAGCGTTCGTGGGACGGGAAGGAGCAACGAGGGCGGGCGATAATAAGCAAAAAAGGCAGTGGCGGCGCGGCCAAAGACGTCGAGGGCGCGGGCGCGGGAGCTGGAGCTGGAGCTGGAGCTGGCTAGCAACGAGGCAGCGGCATTATACAGTGGTAAGCAGATGGGCAGGCTCTGGCAAGCAGACACTACCCACGGGCAGTGTGTCATGCAACTGGCCAGCGCCCCAAGTCGTTGGACGGGCCCTGCAAGCGCAAGCATCAGGGCCTCGCTGGCGCTAGTGGATCCCCCAGCAAACGGCGTTTCTGCCGCAGGGGCCTTGGTCCGGAGTCGCTCCGCCGCCTGCGCCCACGCACTTGCGCTGTGTTTTCTGCTGCATCGCGCTGCGGCCTTGGTCGGCCGCGATGGGCAGTGATGGGCGCCTGCGATCAGCACCACGGCCTCGACAGGTCACCTCGGTGCCAGCCTTGGCACCATCGACTGCGCCGCGGGTCGTCCACTGCTGTGGGCTCGGCTCGGATGGCCATGGATGCATGTATCGACGCATGTCGCTCTGCCCCAACGCCCGCTGGCCTCGACTTCATTTCGCCAGCGAGCACGATAAATTGGCGCGCCTGCCAATGGTAGCCCGGCGGCATATTGGCTAGCGGCCGACGTTGAGCAGCGCCGGTCCCTGGATCCATGGACAGCCATAGCAGCCAGCTGCTGCGTCGGCTTGCTCCTTGGTGGTGCGCTTCCGAGATGCGAGTTTCAAGAGCCTGCCCCCCCGACGGAAGACGGACGATGCGTCGTGCATACGCGACCCATGTCTCTGCTGCCGTCAAACGCCCAGCCATGGCTCCCAGCCAGCGACCTGACAGCGCGCTACGCTACGCTACGCGACGCGACGCCAGCACTCGAGCGGCCGGGCGACGCTCTGTGCGAGGCAGGCGGCGGCGTGGGCTGACATCGGTGAGGCCTGGCGGCCACGGCTGCCACGAGCGGCCATTACGACGACGACGACGATGGCCTGGGGACATGGGCTCTTCCCCAGGAATTCCAGGTCAAGCCTGCAGCGCCCGTGCCCGTGCCCGGACAACGGCAGCGATGCGCGCTAGCCGCTTGCAGCAACATCTGGGGTAAAGTGCTTTCACTAGCTTATCGCATGGGTCGCCTAACCGTCCGGCCACTCAGCGCGCCGCATGACCGCGCCTCGCTGCTCCCACTCGCTGCCAGCTCCCTACGCCTCACCCCCATTACGACGGCCTTGTCGCTGCACCTGACCTACCGCTCCCCAGGACCCTGACGTCCGCCGCCTGTCGCGAGCCCGCCCTCGAGCCTGTCCTTCCTCCCATTCTACGCCTGTTCCCTTGCCGCGACCGCCCTGAGCTGCCCATTCCGCATGACGGCATGCTGCGCCTGCTGGGCCTGCTCCGTCCACCCGCTATCCTCGCTCGGGCCTAACCCCAGCCTGCTTCTCTGGGTAGCCATGTCACCTCTTGCACTTCATCCTCTTTCACGCCTGCACAACCCCCAGTGACGTTGCATCGCCCAGCGTCTGTGGCAATGGATGGACTCGAACACGGCCGCTCGTGGCAGATCACCACCCGACTGTGCGCTGGTGCAGTGGCCTGGCCATCGTGGCAAAGCCATTTACGTCAATCGAAGCATTATAGAAGGCACAAGTCCGACTGAGCGTGAACTGCTGCATGCCAAATGCCCAGCCTTGTCCGCCTTTAAACCGCTGATCGGGCCTCATACCCATGCCATGCCACGTGATGTTCCTCATCGCGCTCGGACCCAGGCCACTCGATCGCCTGCCACGTCCTTGCTGTGTTAACTACATATGTACGTGCAAACTATGTACGTACTATTAACCATGAATTAATCTTTAGCCATCTGCCAAATCCGGTCGCAGCACGCAAGGTGTGCCGCTCCACAAAACACCCCGGCGGCGACAATGCGAGTTGGTTCGCCTACGCAGCGTGATACAGTTGCAGCCACTCGACTCAACACGCCATGATTGGCTCAACAGATGCCTGTCATCACGTGATGCATCCTTCCTCCACGGACCTTTCAACCGCACCCTGCCATGTTTGCATCCACAAATCCAATGCATCCTCTCCACCCGTCTCGTCATCGTCGCTGCTGTTGCTGCTGCTGCTGCTGCTGCTGCTACTGCTACTGCATCACGGCCATGCCATGTTTCACTGCTCGCGCAGGTATGACGTGCCGCCTTTGTGCACCACCCGGGATGGCCACAGTACGGCTCACAAACACGGTGCCGACCGACACGGCAGTACGCGCAGCGCCGTGATAGCGAACGCCCGCTCCCTCCAGTTTGCTGTCAGGCAGCGGCCCCGCTAACTCCATGAAGAAATCCCGATGCACTTCCCCAGACACTTTGCCTCTCGTCCTTGATCTAGAGGGTATGCGAACCCCCAGGGCTTGCGCCATCCAGCTCCACCTATCATGCTGTTGAACGCAGGGAGGTTCGAGGCGTTACGTGCAGGTGCAGCAAGCCGCACGCTGCTGTTCGGAGCAACAGGAGCGAACAATGCCTTGCAACAACGGTAAACAAACTGTCGACGACATATATATCAGCGTCAGCACATATAACACATAGGTCGCTGCCTACATGATGCACGCGCCGGGTTCGCATCGGGTTCGCATGCTCTCTCCATCATGCAACTTGAGCTGTAATTCATTTGCCTTGCAATCCAATCAATCAAAGCTGCCTCTGTTCAACCAGACAGCAATGACCCGCAATGGCTGCAAATTGGTGCCATCAGCCCACTTCTCATGGCACACATCTGGCCCGTCGCTGTGTTGAGAGCCCAAATATAACGCAACGGTGCTGACGCCGAGTACCCAACACACTGCACAAGCACCAGGACAGCTAGATCTGGTGGGTATCGACACGCCACTGGAGCCAAGCTAAGCCCGCAGTAGCCTGCGTCTCACGTGCAGCTGGGTGCGTACCTCGCCCGTGTCCTATGACGACCCACTACAGCTACACAACGGGAGTTTCGTATCCTTTGGGAGCAATACCCAATAAGTCAGTCCCACCTCTTCTGGCCCGGTTTGCCCCCTGGCAGCGAGTCATAGCATCGACACCCTGCGCCACCCAAGCGGAGTGGGTAGCAAGTGATCTTCAGGCCATTCGCGGCACTTGTTACCTCCAGCAAAAGCCTAGACAACCCTACCGCTTACTTTGATGTCGCTATTCTCCGATAGGCCCATATGTCCACCTGTCTTCCGCGAGAGCCGGTTTATGTAATTCTTCTTAAATCCGGATGGCAGCGGTACTGGCGACTGTGCTCGTTTTGGCAAGCCTCTCGGTTTTGCAATCCCCCGGATCCGGCAGAAGGTTCACGGAACGACACCATCAGAGCAAAAATCTTCACTTGGCACCTACCCTTGACTGGTCCTCGTCGAGGGATGCGCTTCCATTTCAGGCACATTGCTAACGACCTTATCCTCTGGATGCAATTTGCTCCGGCTCGGGGAGCAAATTGCATTCGAGGGCCCGTGGATTGCCGCAGCGCAGCTAGTTTCGATGAGCACAACACTAGAATGGAGGGCAAGCCACCCCCATCGGACGGTCCCGCGGCTTCACCAACACACAGAATCTCGTTTTGTTCGGCTTGTCTGGCAATGTTATTGGTCTTGAGTATAGCCCTTCACTTCGCAAGGGCACCAACCAGGCGCCGACATGATAAGATTAAGTTTGCAATTAAGCTTGAGGCTCACTTGCTTTACCCTACGTGTACATACCCAGGCGGCAATGTAGCAACCTCGGGATGAACCTGGATACCCCAACAAGCATTCCTCCCGCCATCGGCAAAACCCCTTTGCCCTCCATGTCTCCAAGGGAGATCTCCACACACACACACACGCACGTCTCCACACCATCTATACTAAGAGAGGCAAACTACGGCTCAACAGCGGCAGATGGCCACCAACCAAGTGGGTCTCTTTTCATGGTTCGTTTATGCTCACCCTGTCCATCTTGACTTCCCTTGCGGGTCTCGCACACTTGGATGCACTAGAAACTGCTTCGCCTTGACCCTCTAGCCAGACTTCGTACATGGTTCGATGTAAAATTGTAATCGACGAGAATGCGACACTAGAAGATGCAGCATTCAGCCGTCAGCCTCTCACCCCACCATCCAAGCCTCCTACAAACAAGCCTCTTCCTTGCAACTCTACATACACTGCAAACCCGCTTGGCCAACCGCCGCATTACGTAGCCAGCTGACGCAGACTCTCCTGGGCCTTACTCCCTCTGTGTGGCTTTGTACGTTTCATGCTGATGCACTTCTAAAAACGAACGGAACAGAGTAAGCCAGAACATGAAGAATAAAGAAACAGCCCTCGGAGCTAGGCATGAGCAAACCCAAGAGCAAGGATCAGCCTGCGTTTTGCTGATTTGATGCTCGTAACCAACGACTGCTCTTACATCACGTGATGACAGATACGGAAATGCGCGGTTAGTCTGGATGCTCCGGACGTACCAGGTACGTTGTGTAGCTCGGAGGCATGGTAAAGTATGGGTTAGGGTGTTGTGATACATATGTACAACCATTTCCCTCCTGGACAACGACAAGACATTGCTAGTCATCCTCCATCAAGGCTCTTCCTTGTGCGTGCCCTGAGGTTATGTGTGGTTGGGAACACGGAGAGTAGGCCCGTTTTGTTTCTTTCACCTGCGAGGGCGGAAGAGCGCGGGTTCTAACCATATCGACTACAAGTATTGTCTAGACCGCTTGGTCTTTTTCCTCTCTCGGTTCTCTCAGTTCCGCTCAATGTACTTGGGCTATGAGAAAGGCATAATGCGAACGGGCGATGAAACAGTGGCTGTTTCCTGTGTATTCCCGCGGGAGTAGGAGCAGGGTCCGAAACTTCCTGGAGAAGGGAAGTTTGTTGCTGCATGGGCAGGATGAAAGCCTATCGTCCCGTAGGTACATCTATATAGCTGTACGACAATATTTGGCATATTAAGAGCAAAATTGTTAATACACCCTTTAAAAACAGCCCTTTCCCATCGTCAAATCCCTTTGGACTGGAATTCCGGGGGTCCATTGAATGCTTAGCATATGGCAGGTATGACTGTGATGAAACAATCTCACTGAGCTACAGAGCCCTGGAAGGGAAAATCTCACAGTCAGCGCGGAACCAAACAGGGAGGCAGGACGGAGGAAAAGCCCTTGTATCGCTCTACTTTCTGTCAAAGTATATCTACCTAGCAATGATTATGAATTGGAATGAGAAAGGCAAAAAGGAAAAGAAAAATTATCTCGTAGAATATTTGAACCGAAATAGAGTCCGTCAGAGGGCCTCTCTCAGACTTTCACCAAGCCATATTGTAGCAACTGGTAAAGAGATGGTTTACAACGTCGAAGCTTCTACCAAGATACTCAAGTCAAACGACTTAAACAATTCAATTATTCCAGGCAGCCTGACGAGCAGCAAACAACGTATAACAGCAAACGTCCTCATCACACATCACAAAGACCAAAAGCAGCCTTTCACATCGCGTATATAGACTCCAATATTCCCTCCCCTTCCATGAACCAATCCTCACTCCGCTCAGCGGTCGGGTGGGCTCCTAGCACGACACTAGGTGGTAGTCAAGAACTAACACAAAGAGTCGAGTACTAACACAGGGTCTACTAACATATAGGGCGTGCTGCTACCTAACCAAAAGACTACTACCCGGTGTCTTACATGGGTTGCTAAGCTAGGGGGGCAGCCGTTTGTATCCGAACAGCTGTTAGAGCAACAGATACTGAGAGGAGTGAGAATTAGGTTGATTTTTTGCCTTTTTTTTTCCTGCATAAACCCCTCATATAGAATTCTTCTCCATATCTTCTCCATATACTTAGATGACAGCATCTCAATCACGATAGCACATCATGATATACAAGTCCTTAATACATATTGCAGTATTTATATTTGAAAAGCAAAGAAGCAAAATACCATTTCCCCACGCCGTCATCCCAATCATATCGGTCGTCACTCATAATCCTCTCTCAACCCCTCCCACCCTTTGATCCACCTTACCCCCTAGATAGATCCTCGTGCATTACGAAAAGAAAAGATTGTGACGAACCGCGTGCGTACAAACAAAAAACCGAAGAAAACAGGAAAAGCAGAAACTACACGAAAGAACAAGCAAAAAAGGGAATGGGGTATCTCAAGGCTCAGACGAATTATGCTTACCAAGGAAAGGCATTGGAACGTGTCGCTCCCACCGACCGCAAAAGCCCTTGTTTGTCGGTTCTCATGCTTCGTCTTCTCACGAGCCGGTGAAGAGATGGGATACAAACTCGAACAAGGAAAAACCGGAATCTTCGACTGAGACGCCGGCAATGCTGTGAGAAAAGTTTAGAGAAAGAAAGAGTCACAGCCCAAGGAAAAGGCTTGTGGCAAACGTAAAGAAGTGTGGTCAGCTGATCCGGCATGTTGAGTGCCGTTCTCAGAACCACTCCTAAGCGTTCTGGAGTTAGGTCAGTGCGTGTTGAGCAGTGGACAAAGCGATGCTCAGAGCTCCATCCTCTCCACAACACCCTGGCTCATCGTCCGTACTTTGCTGACTGTTTTCTCCCTACCAACAAGTGATTCGACATCACTGTCAGCATCGCTTTCGTAGTAGTAATCAGCGTCCATGCTCATTTCTCTGGCTGGGAGGTATTGCTCCTCCTCTGCATCGACGACCTCGCCAGGGTGATCAATCACCATGTTGTCGAGCTCGTCGCTCTCACCATATGCCTCAAGTCCTTTTTTGGCACGAGCTCCCAGCCAGTACTCGGCGCGCTTCCTGCTGCCAGCATTGGCCGACGACTCGTACTTTGACGCCTTGAACTTGGACATGAGAGACATGGCAATGCTGGGCGAACTTGAGAGTGCCGAAATGCCACGGAGGTAGAAGTAGGCGACTCGCTTGCGCTCCTTGTTGTAAAGGAAGAAGTGGTGACTCCAGATTGCACCGTCATCAGCAAACGGGTCGTCCGACGGCTCCCAGGCGTAGTATTCACAGTTTTCCATGTCCATCTCACTGTCGACTAGCTGCCATGAACGAGGACTCCATATCGGTGAGCCGAGCGGAGTGACGGCGCCCGCAGGGAGACCGGCGGAATAAACTTGCGGTCGGAGGTAGTACATGGTAGTGTCGATTTTGTGCATGAAGCTGTGCATCGTCTCGCGGCGGAACTCGTCGGGGTTTAATGTGTTTGCGAAATCGTAGTCAATGTGGGTTGCATTGAGCGTCGCGATCAGATAGGCAAATGTATGGCGGTTTGCGGCATCGCTGAAGGAGCCAAATGGTGTGTCCCTGGAGATGTCAAGTTGATCTGCGAACTGCGCGGCCGACTGTTCCGACAGCCCCGCAACTGCCGACAGTAGGTCCTTGTGTCGCTCCTCCAGCGTCCTCTCAATGCGCTTGTATAATTTCTTGTCACTTCCAGCTGCTTTGACAGTCCACAGATCGCATCCGCCAATGATGGCTGTGTCTTGGGTGTCGAAATTGAGGGCGAGGTTGACCTCGTGGAGGGCGCACAGGTCAAGGTACTGCGTCATCAGATTAGCTACATCATCACCACCGTGACCATCACCGCGGCCTTGTCGCATCGACCACTCACCTTCATGGTGCCGATTCAGAGACCTTGTGTATATCGGTGTCTGCGAATATGATGTTGCAGGCGCTTGGTAACGGCGAGAATGCAATAGGGGTTAACTCGTCGTGGGTGCTGGCGGTGGGCGGTGGTGTGTTCGGGAGGGGTGGCCTGCGCGAACCGATACAACGAGTAAACACGACTCTAGGCTGGCTGCAGAGAGGAGAGGGTACTGTTGTTCGGCTAGACAGTCGTCTAGCAGGCGGTGGACATGTGTATAGCGTGGGTGGAAACGTGGTGTGAGGTGTCGCTGTTACGACGTGGTCGCGATTGCGGAGACAGCGGTGATCGGCTTGGCGGTGTCGCCGAGCTAACAAGGGCATGTGTGTCGGGTTGACATGCCTGATTGGTCAGCAACAGCCAAGGCCCTCAACCAACGAAAGTAGCCGATAAGCCCAGATGGGTAGTTCGTGAGAAGGGACTGGTGTAGCGTGCCGACGTCAGGTGAATGCCGGCAATGGGCAATGTGAATGAATACGTAACGCGTCATCTCAAGTCGAGCGAGCATGTGAACTAGGACAGAAGAATTGCCTGGTAGTGAACCCCACGGGGCTCGGCAATATTTCATTTCATATGTGCCTGGCAAAGGTTCTGGATGGAGGACCATAATTTGATCCGAACCGGTTGCTCTCACGAAGTCCAGACGCACAGTTACGAGTCAGATGTGGACAGTATCTGTTGCTAAATGGTTAAGTTTAGTGCAGCACCATGAGAACGAAAACAGAAGAGAACACGCAACAAAGTCAAGGGCAGAAGTCTCGATAGCATGATGTGAAATCACGTTCGAGCTCAGTGAACCACTTGTGTGTCAGACCTAGCTGTGTCGAGCATGGCTCGCCAGTCCGAGGTGTTTGATTGTAGTAGATAGAGTACAGCTACCGCCATCCGCTCTACAAGGCAGGATGGCAGGTAGTGCGTTCTCCAATAACCCGATTCCCTTCGCAGTATGGTATCGTGTCGCCGTAACGCCTGTCCTTAAGTGTCTCTTCGGCACGGACCGTGTCGCAGAGACGGGTGCGTGCCATGTTCCTAGCCAAAGTCCTGCATGATTCCGATGTTTGATGCCGTGAAAAATGGTCCTGTGTCCGAGTGCAAAGTTCGTGTTTCATATCATGCCATTCTCGCGGAGCCGCTCCTTGAATAATTCGAGATTGCCATCTTCTTCCTGGAGGGCGAGGCACGGTCAGTGAGGGCTAACGGGACGGGGCAGTAACAGCAGCCAAGCCGAGTCTTTGCGATTGTATGCTCCGTAGACGGTTTACATGATCTTGGTAACGATGGCATCCTCAGTCTGGACGACAGGCGCGTCAGCCAGGCGGCGCTCTGGATGTAGCGAAGCGGACCGGAAACGCATCACACTTCACTCACCTCCATGTCCTCGAGGCTGTCCTGCTGTCCTATACACCGCAGCACGTTTTTCTTGCTGCTCTCTTGCATCTCGCCGGCAAGCAGGAGCTCGTCGAGGATGAAGTAGGCCTTTTGGAAGTTGAAAATGATGTCGAGCTCGCAGACGTTGCCGTAGTACTTGTCCATCTGCTCGACATAGCGGTGGACGATTTCGAGCGTGATCAGCTCGTTGTCGGTGGCGTCGCAGCCGGCGATGAAGAAGAGCGAGGCATAGCGGCGGTAGACAACCTTGGTATCTGGAAGCTGGTAAGTCGAGCGAAACTATGACCTCGATTGATAAGTACACTGACCCTTGTACTCAAGAAAGTTGCACATGCGGGTGCGGCGGGCGAGAACCAGCTGCGAGACGTCCTTGACAATCTTTGCCTTGTCCTTGGGAGCAAGCGTGGTGAACCATTTGGCCAGCCGCTACGAGCATCAGCAGGGGCACTTTGCATTCTGGGGTGAGGGACCAACCACTTTGCCCTGCCGCGAGAGCAGAATGAGGTATCTACGTTGAGTGTCAGTGTCTATATAGAATTTAAGGCGAGCGCAAGCGGTCCCTTACTTGATTGTCATGATGTCGTGTGAGGTGGAGAGGTGTCGATGATGCCGTGGCCTCAGAAAGCTCCAGGACGAGTTGGGCGATCGGCGGTCACAGGCCAGCCAGCCCCGCGACTTTGAGACGTCAATGCGCCCTCATCCTCCCCCGCCGATGCCCTAGACTTAGCAGACTGACATGCTATGAATTCAAACTCAATGCGCCCGTAGTCCTGTCGCTTCAACACGTCCTCTCTGCGCCTTCTTTTCGCTTCTCTGCTGTCGCGCTATCTCCAGAGACTCTGGCGCAACATTTTTGTGAATACGCCCCACTGGCTGACAAACGCCGGTCACCGTGAACTTCCAACTTAACCTCCCGGGCCCCATACCCTATTCTCCACAAGATCTAGAGAGAAACAAGTCAGATACACCTCAGTTTTCATAGGCACCCTGTGTCCTGCAAATCGCAACCATGAAGCTCGTACTATCAACCTCGTATGTTCACCTCATGTTCATCTCCTACCCAATCTAACAACTCCAGGAATATCATGTCTGGTGGGCCCTCTATAATACGGCGTCCGCTGTTTGAAAAATCAAACACTGAACTCACCTCTTCGCTGCGTGCAAACTTCTCTGCCCACCAGCCTTCATCAGCGCCCTCAAAATCAAACTACCGGACGTGGACCACTGCGACCGACTCCGCTCTATACATACCCACACATACCCCCTCGCCACTTACTGAGCCTCGCGAATCATACGATATCACCGTCAAGCTCTTCTACCTCCCAAATATACCAGCCGACCGCCGTTGCGCGCAAACAAGGGAAGCCATAGAACTCGTGCTGAAGGAGCTGGGAACATCGTCCATAGATCTCTTGATCGTAAGTTTTCCTGGCATATCCTTTGATGCCGACGACGAAGAATCCGACTTTGAAGACGACGACCCACCTTCTCCACCATCGGCAACACAGTCTACATCTGAAAACACCTCGGGCGGTTGTATGGACGCAACCGTCCCACCAGAAGACATTGAGACCATGGTAACAACATGGCATGCGCTCGAGAAGCTGCAATCAGAAGGCCTCGTCTCAAAACTCGGCATCGCAGAATTCGGTGTCACACGCCTGACGCGCTTCCTCGAGCACACAAAGATAAAACCAAGCGTGAACCAGATCAACGTGCGAGATTGCTGTGTCGTGCCTAAGCCGCTCATTTTGTATGCAAAACAACAGCAGATTGAATTACTTACACACAACGACTGCACTAACATCTTGCCGAGGGGGACGCTGAGACAGATTCTCGGTGCAGGCGAGAATGGTTCGGGTGTCCTGGCAGGAGAGGGCAACGAGGAAGGCCTAAAGGGAGATGTAGAGCCACAATGGGTCGTCAAGTACACGGCTGTGGTTAAGGACAGAGGTGTCGTGGAGAATAAGGGTTATTTTGCCGTTGCAGAGTTACGCGATCCATAGATTTGATGAATGAACACTCATGCAAGTATATTCGTTGCTCGGCTTCTTATCGACTACTTATGGAAAATAAATACTAGGTACTCAGGGTAGCTGCTACTAAGTTTCTTATCTTCTGGAAGATACATGAGGTCCTATGAATAACAGTACTTGGATATTTGTATTGTTCCAACTTAATTTTCTACGGTATTGTTGTATATTCGAGTTTCCTCTAGTATTTACAAATCGCTCACAGTGCAGTCTAAGTTAAAAAGTCAGTATGGCTTGCAATGCTCTCCTGACATCACTTTGAAGATTGAATGATCTTGGCTAGTTGAGACTACCAGTGTTCTGTAAAGAGATAAAATCCATGATAGTTTTATATGGGGGAAATCTAGGGCAAAACTACGTAAGTTGCAAAGCAAAATTTGGAGCATTTATCAGCAGTCGCTCATTCTCCTATCTAGCCATGTCATATCCAAAAACCCCACATCCCTTACAGTTGAGCCCCTTCCCTCCCTTTCCTAAGTTGCTTGAAACCAGCGATCCTCCACAGACCTCACACCTTAGGTCCTTGCCACTTCCACTACCCTTTTCTCCTTTGCCCTTGCCCGTATCCTTGCCCTTCCCTTCTTTGCTCATGTTGGGGAGAATGTGAATACTGATCAGAGGTTTTTCTTGTGCGCTATACAGGTTTCTTGAGAATGAATATTGAGCCGACTAATTACAGCGGTCCTGATGCTTGGGTAGATAGTATGTAAAGTTGTAAGCAAAACAGGAAGACGATAAAGTTGCATGGAATTTTCTTATACTAATATGCTTTGCTTCAATGGCTGGCTAGCTAATGGACTTTGTTTGGTTTTTCTGAATGTCTGTGAATTTTCCTTTGCGAGAATGAAGAGTTACTTTGGGTCGCATGGAATAATCTTACAGCATTCACAACTTTCTGATATCATGTGGGCTCAAATTTAGTAAGTATATGGCGTGTTGAATGCTTTGTGATAGTATAATACGACTATTCAATGACAGTGTCTTGGAATACATGGACTTGGGCGTATGTGACACTCAAGTATGAACTTCCTACTACCAGACCTTGACTGCATACTTTGTAGTTAAGGAAATGGTCGAAGCGGGCGGCACATTGCTATATGGATTGTTGTTATCTTATGTTACTCTGAACACCATTCGCAACTAACAACGTAAACAACAATACAAGCCCAAGAAACATCCTCTGGTCCTTGTCGAGCACGGGGATCGTAATCAACGTTATAGTCCAGGGTATAGGCTCTCCCTACAGTGTCTACAGTATCGAATGTGCAGCTCTCATTCTCACTATATCGCCTACCATGAACAACGCTCATATGCCACAATATGCACATTTCGTTTCCAACTATAGCACAACTTTGCCAAGCACACACCAATCAACTTGTTTATACATGAAAACTAGAAAATGAATCTGTATGAGGTGTGACGTCAGGCTTCTAGATGACCATAATCATCGTACGAATTACCCTACAAGAGAAGTAATATCCAGTTCAATCTCCTGTAGCTGGAGCAGCAAATTGCACTTGGTCTTTGCATACGAAATGACAATCGTGATCCAGAAGATTGGCAAAAAGAACCGTTGGCGAGAGTAACCCCAGTACAAAAAAAAAGAAGACTCAAGATGCGTCAACGTGACCTACTTCACTCTCGATTTGGTAATCGTCAACAGCCTTTTTTTGCGGACCGAGCTCTCGTACTACACCTTCAGCATGCAGATCAAAAGATACGCACTGGTAGCGATTGAAGCCCAAGCCTTGTGTTCGCTCGGCCCAAAGGGCACTTGGCTTGCTTCCCAACGGTTTAAGGCTGAGTGTCATCTTTCCATCTGACATTGGGAACAGCATGGCTGTGTCAATTTTGTTGATCTCACTGCTGATCTTTGTAGTCCATTTCTAATCATATCAGGGCGTTGCGTAATCAACATGCCATGAAGTAAAGTTTTTGGCATGTCTGCCACGACATGTTTGTTGAAAATGTAGATGCGAAACGCGAAAAGATCAAGACATTCAAATTTAGAAACTGTTGTTGCTTTTGCCACCACCATCGTCGATACACCTACTATGAAAACAACAACACGATCGAAATCGCGTCTCAATCCCAAGGACAAGATTACGTGAGAAATGCGAAAGTTGCTTACTACCCACCCCAGCCTACAAAGCCCATGCCCTCCACAAAACAAACCCTATAGAAACCTAAAATAGCAGCAAAGTAAACACGATGCGGCAAAGTCAAACAACCGTGCTTTTTCCCCAGTCTTCGTCATTATGCCCAGCATCTTACGCGCGCTCATCCACCCCCCAACAGGCACAAGCCTTAAACCACCAACGCTATGTACACACCATGCCCAGCACGTCCAAAACCATAAGCACGATCGGCGTCTCATATCGGACATCGCAAAACTCCCCAACAAAGGCATATCACTAAGCCTCAGCCTCAGCCTTCTCGTACTCTGCTAGAACCCCGTTGCGCTATTCGGCGACCAGCACAGTGAGATCTACCCAGTCTGACGCACATACACATACAAACACACGCATGCACGGATGCCTGCGGTACTAGATACTGCCTGCTAGTCCTCGTTTAATCCTTTTCCCACGTCATTCTTGAATCCGACCTTCTGGCATTGTCGTATCCAACTACTCCTAACCAGAACCGCAACACTAGAAAGTCCAGCACGCGTACGTGTGTACGTGCGTGTATATCCACGTATGCGTACCTATTGCACAAGTTCGTTCATTCTCCCTACACAAGTAATTTCAAATTCGGCCGTTTTGTCTGTTTTTTGTTTACTTCTCCACCTCGAATGGGCTATAGTAGAGCGAGATATAGGCACGCGGTGCAAAGAAGGTAATAAAAAAATGGGATCCTTGCAAAGGAGCAATTCGCTTGACACGAGGCCAAAACACGACTCGCTTCGTGTACATACGAAGTGCGAACGTACGTGCTTGTTATTGACCGACGGACCGACCGAACCCATCGGGCGGAGAGAGCGGGCGTCCAAAGGACATATCCGTTCATGGCATGACACGGGGGGTTGAGGCGCAGCATTGGTGCGGCAGAGAGTATCACGCGCAGGTAGGTTGCCGGAATTCTCCTGTACTCTATCCATAGTCAAAGTCCCAATCCGGTAGGCGCTACGGCTGTGGAACCCAAAAAAAAGCGTGGCACGGAAGAAGAAGACATCATGATCGCATGGAGCAGGCTAGTCTGATGTGACGTGATGTGGGGGCTGCGTGGGTGGGTGGGTATATTCGCATTGAATCCCGTTCATCACACTCTATCTATATTGTTAGCCAAGCAAGTGGAGAATAGACCAAGATAAGACGCGAAAAAGAAAAGAAAAACAAGGAACCGCGGTGCAAGGAATGAGATGAAGCTACGTTTTGTTGATAGCAGTAAACAAAGCCAATGTCCAGGGCAACAGTAGCACAAGAAGACGGAAAAGACAGACAAGCGAACCTCAGCATCCCCCTTGCCTTAATTTAAAAATAATGAGCCCGATGTATGTGTTTCAGAAAACAGTCCTTCGCCGTTAACCTACACGTTTTGCGGGATAAAAAAGAGCCAGCCCCTCGAAACCTTACTTGGCTCCCCCGTTACGGAGGACACCAACGAGGGAACGGCGACGGCGACGGCGACGGCGGACGCGGCGGCTCGCTCGGACTTGCGGCGGCCGCTTTGCACAAATCGGAAACACTGGCCAACGGTTGTTGCGGCGCTTCTTTTGTTGCGTGTGTCAGGGTCAGAAAGAGAAAGATAGAGTAACGAAAGGGAAGAAAAAAAAACTTGGCACTAGGGCAAAGTGACAGCGGGACGCAAGAAGGATGATCGCTCATTTTAAAAAAATGCATTACACCTCCGAAGCTCCGCCTCGGGGTAGGCTCAGCCCACCCCTGGACAGCAAGATAATGTTATTGTACCGAGGGCATTTTCTACGCAACTTGGTATCAAGGATAAATGCTCGCGGCAAAAAAGAACATTTATCCAGATCATGGAGTGAAACGCTTCAAGTGACGAGTATACATGGATTGAGACTTTGTAATTTGTTAAGGACCGTAGCTCTTTTCATTCAGCTCAATCCGCTATCTAAATCCTTCAAGCCTAGGGCATGTCAGATTGCCCAACTAGATTTGCCCTTCGGTGCCAGAATACGTGGGGTTGGTTTCTCCTCCAGGCCTGCTCACTGCAGGCCTCACTGCAAATGTATGCTGTTTCATAAAATGATTGTGGTGAAGGAAAAAGAGACGTCATGCCATGACTGCCCAAAGCGGCAGCATGTTGTTACTAAATGAGCATGTCTGGGAGAGATCCGCAAAGAAGCGGGTGCAACCGAGCCAATGTCCATAGGTACATTTGTTTGAATGGAAAAGTTGTTCAAGGAAAGTCGAGGGCGGTGAACATAATCCGCCAGAGAAATGAGAGGTCCAGTCAAAGTATCCACAGATTGTATCTTAGTTCGACGCGCGAAATGCAAATGACAGGATCCCTAGATACCGTTCCTCCCAATGTTCATACAAGGAAAATATGCCGCAGTCAAGGAAAGTCGAGAAAGGAAACGAAAAGTCCGGTTCGCGTACGCATGCATCACAGGTGTGTTATGCGCCATTAAATATTCATTCGCTGGTAAACTCCG
The DNA here is from genome assembly GCA_005212705.1 of Curvularia lunata. Classification (NCBI taxonomy): domain Eukaryota; kingdom Fungi; phylum Ascomycota; class Dothideomycetes; order Pleosporales; family Pleosporaceae; genus Curvularia; species Curvularia lunata. The sequence continues at coordinate 106,053 of PELC01000069.1, read as the reverse complement.
TCGTCATGCGAGAGGAAAGGTGGGTGTTGAGCTCATTCGAGCGAAGCCATAAAATCGTGTATCCGGTGGCCGTTGTTGTCAAGCAGCCGCGGGTTGGTGGTGGGGTGTAGAGCAAAGACATTCGAATGTCAGTGCACGTACGTGTGGTTTCAAGATTTCGACGGGGATGGATCTCTGGTGTTCTGGAAAAACTTTCTAAGTCTGCTCCCGATGTTTTTCTTCTTCTTGCTGTCTCTGGATGGCTCGCGATGTTCTGACTGTGGGCGCTGCTCAATGGAAAGCTTGCTGCGTTCACTGTTGGACGAAGTTCCCATCAATCGAGACAGGCTGGCAATGCTGGAGCGCTTCCGACGTCGAGACTCGATCTCACTAGGATCAGACGACAAAGACGACGTGCGCTCACCAAACCGACGTGGACTGGCGAGTGGGAAAGCATTCTGCATCGCACTGGTCATGGTGGATCTTGAAGAAGTCAAAGACGGCACCTCTGTCGAAATGCGAACCTCGGGTCCGGGTTCGCCAAAGCGGGGCGATGGCATGACAGGGTAGTCGGTCATTGAAGAAGTTGCGGTGCCTCGACGCGAAGTATCGAATGAAAGCTGGCTGGATCGATAATCTGGAGACGAAAAGGAGGACGCAATCGTGTCGGGGGTCATCACGTTTTGCTGCTGCAGTGGAAGTGTCAGATTCATAACGGGCTGACGTTGCTTAGAAGCATCTTCGGTTGTTTGAGCAGTGACAGTGGAGTCGGAAGAATGAGTAAGTGATGACGTTCGGGGCTCCTCATAGTCTTCTACGACTTGAACAGGATCCAGTTCCTGAGTTTGTTGATGATCGTTCGCAGTCCGGTCACCGGCAGGCGACAATGCTCGAGGAGATGGCGGCTCCGAGGCGTCCAGGTTGTGTGACTTTGACCTTCTATTCAGGCCCAGTCCGTCATTGAAGGTCCAGTTGATTCCGGGTCCTTCTTGCTTCGAGTCTACTTCGACGACTGAGATTTTAGGCTCTGAAACCTCTGTGGTTGACGGGTCCGCGGTAGCTGGCCTCGGCTGGGTCTGTTTTACTGGGATAGTCAATTCGTCCTCGGGTTCCTCTTCCTCAAAAACGTCAGCCATGGGCGAAGCGTTTGCAATAGCAGACGATCGGTTCTCGAAAGGGACCAGTTCGGGCGCACTTTCAGTCCTTCGGTGCGAGGCTGAAATGCCATTGGCACTGTGCATGGCTCGTCGATGGGCCGAGAATCCACGCTGGCTAGTTCGAGGACTGGAGCCATTGGGTGTGTTGAACGGTCCGAGCGCTGCATCCAGATCAATGACTGGGCTCATAATGTCAGAATCAACACGTTGCAGTGGACGGGGTTGCCATGACGCATAGCTGGCATCGACCGTTATTTGAAGTGCAGGGCTCTCGGTGGGAGAAACAATGGTGACCGTGGTGTCCTCGTCAAAGTTGGGCTCAAAATCAATTTCCTCGGACTCATCAGACTCTTCACCATCGACGATAACATCGGGTGGTGGCGTAGACGGGCGCACTTTTGACTTTTTGCTGTGCTTTCCCTTTCGAGTGATGATTGAGTTTGCCCACGATTTGACTTTGCGGGGCTTATGGCTACCCTTGCGCGAGGATTTTGATTTTCCAGACTCTTTCGTGGACTCGTCATTTTCAGACATGGGCGAAGGAAGGTTCGCTTCGAAAGACTTGGAGAGCGCTGGGTCCGATGCGCTGGTAGGAAGAGTCGGAAATGAAGCAGTGCTTTGACGTGGATCCTTATGAAAGAGGCTTCGCCTCTTAGCCTGTGCTTTCGGAGTGGACATGGGGGCGGCGGGCAGAGCAGGTGAGACTGCTGAGACAGGTCGCTTGCGTTCGGGCACCTCGCCATTTAATCTGCCACTTGTAAACTTATCTAGGATCATTCCAGCAGTGCTTGGTCGATCCTCGTCCTGGACCGTGTTCAGCGTCGGACGTGCTGCTCTGGGAGGTGCTGGAGCATTGCCGCTGACAATTGAAGAAAGACTGTTTGCCGCAGAGTGGCCACGGAGGGTCGACAGGGAGGTCTCAGTCTCAGAGGAGATGGATGAGAGCGGGCGGATGGTCTCGATTCTATCAGAGAAGGTAACTCGGGCCCGCGATGGTGGTCGCGCCGGATCGTCGTCTGTTCTGTGCTCACGTAGCGATGGTTGGGAAATGGAGCGGTTGACCTTGTGGCCAAGGGCGAATGGGATGCCTTCGGATGGTGTATTGGGTGCACTTCCAGTTGGAGTCGGAGTAGGAGGGCTCATAATGGACGTTAGGTCGTGGGAAGAAACAGCACCTGAGCGGCGGTGGGCGTGTCCACGTCGGCCTGGTGGAGGGCCTGGTCGCAATGTTGCGGATGGTGCAGGGAGAACGTCCTCGCCCTTGGTCGGGCTGCTGCTCTTCAACGCGGCGCCTCCAGGTCGAACATCGCCACCAATGAACTCGCTTCCTCCGCGCTTGTGTCCATGAGCAGGCTTGGAGGGCGAAACGGGCACTCCGAGCGTGTTGGGCGAATGCGGTGGTGTTGACTCTTTGGCTGGCTTTGGTGTTCCGGCAGGATTGAATGTGAAGTCGGGCAGGGCACTGATGGATTTCTGTCTGCGGTGTGGCATAGACCCTCTGCGGCCGGTTGGATATGCTTGCATTGACATTGGCCGTGAGCTCGTTGGCGCGGGAGCTGATGAAGCCGTGTCTGGGTCTCGCATGGGAAACGAGAACTCTGGGTTGGGAATCAGCTCAATGGGGCCGGCATTGGACTGTTGTCGGCGCTGGTACAGCGGCGCGCCAATGCCGGACTGCGACTGTGTAGCGCGGTGTCGTGGCATGGCGGTTTGAGCCATTGTGAGGCGGCAGCGAGGCTGGACGGGATTAAGGAAGGTGTCGCCAACGGACGCGCAGGACAGTGGTTGGCCTGCAGGTGAGACTGGCAGCGTGGGATCCGGAGGCAGATCGCGGCGCGCAGGCGGGCGCGCTGTGGTTGGGCAGAGGGGGCGGTCGAGGTGCTACAGGCGTGAGACGAAACAAGCGCTCTCGAGGTACAAGAGCGGGCGCGATTACTACTGACACGAGCGAGTCAGCACAGGCATTCGCAGATTGCAGGGCAGCGTGCAACGTGACGCGGGCGGGCGGGCGAGAGCATACAATATGGCGTAAGGCAAGGTGGTGTGGATGTTGCGAGCGGGTGGTTGGTGGACCGAGTGAAGCCAGTACACCCAAGAAGAATTAAGGAGCGACAGAGAAGGGAGAAATGAGCGGACAGATGCCTAGAGTCGCCTCAGCGGGGGTGAGTAGCGACAATGGGCTCCAGGAGGGGGGGATCGAGAGGGCGCGGCGAAGATGGCGGGGGAGGTGTTGACGGTGAATTGGCGGAGTGGGTGAGCGACGGCACCTGGGCAACTGGTCGCTTTTGTCGGTGGTTCCTGCCCAGGCCGCCTGCGCGCTAGTGGCACGCGGCCCGTGCACAGCAGGGATCCCCAGCTCGTGGCTCGCACCCCTGCTAATCGCTGCCTCCCTCCTCATTTCGCTCCCGGTCCACTCGAGCCCGCGACGCGCTGTCGTCGACGCTGCTAGCCAGCCCGCCAGCCAGCCCGCGAGCTGGCCGTCCGCGTTCCTTTTGTCATCATCGTTTCCCTGCCGCGGCCACCCTCGCGAGCTCCCTGCGCTGGCAGCACACGACGTCTCGCACGCACGCCGTCCTCGCTGCCTGGGCCGGCGCCTGCACCTCCCCGTGCTCATCACAGGCCCCTCTGGCGCACATCATGGCAGGCAAGCCCCCGAGGGAGCAGTTCGTCTCGGCTAGCCAATGCCTGCCCGGAGCCGGCTAGAGTGACACTGGAGCTTGTCTAGCTCGCTATCGTGGTTTGCCTGCGCCCAGGCCGGCTGCCCAAGAGGGCTCGTCGACTGCGTCACTTGACTGGACGGTCGCCCGCCCTGCTAACGCGCCAGGAACGGCCATTATTGGCACGCCTGCCGAACCAGAACCACAACCACGTCTCTCTCAGACACACCCTCCCTCGGTTGCATGCGGCTCCCTCAACGTCTGCCCGCTGCTCCGGCCCAAAGCATCCTGTTGCGTGGCTCTGCTGTCCATCATTGCTATCATCGTCTTGGCTGCATGCCGCACGCCGACCCTGCTCCACCCTCAGAGAGACGTCCCGCTGGCTGCCAGCAGTCGGACAGCGCGGCTAGCAATCAAACCGCTGCCCTTGCCAAGCCGAAACCGTCGTCGTGCCGCTGCCGTCTCTACCTTCATATTTACACTCCCGACTCCACGTTCCCCGTGCCAGCTGCCTGTCAGCGACATCCCTCTTCGGCCTCGAGACATGATGATGGACGCTGTCTGTTTCATCCTACCCGTCCATAGTGGGGGGCTGCCTGTCCGAGATGGACAGCCAAGCGCAGATTCGATATGCAACTCGGACCAACCGACCAGGCTACGCCCATTGGATGCCAGCGCTAGCCAGGGGAACGGACGCTGTGCTATGCCCCTTCGAGTTGCGACCGAAGCTCGCCCTTGCCACCCATAAATAGTTGGCCGTCGACAAAATGCGGAGAAGTGGGATACCAGCAAGCAGAAGCAAATATGTCTTGTTTTGTTCATCATCTCACCGACGGCCCTGCCACATGAGGCTGCCCGCAAGCTCCAACGCGCAATGTCGCATCGCACCGCGACATTTCGTCCCCCAAGGGCGGCGCGTACACACACACACACACACACACACACACACACACACACACACACACACACACACACACATCTAGACGCAGCTTGGGTGCGGGACTACTTTTACCAATCTGGTGGGGTGCGTATGCAAAGATAAAGGAGCACACACATAGACTGTACACACTCGACACGCCAATGCTGTGCACACAGCACTCACAACATGCCCGATACCGCCTGGATCCAGCCCGGGGAATGCGTCGACCTCGACGAGCATCCGTGTTCGTGACATGCCGTTTGCGGGTTCGTTGTCTTTCTCTTCCTCTGCAAAATTTGCTTTTGCGTCCTGGAAATCAGGGTCAACGCGATCAAGGCCGGCATGTCCCTGCATGCGCGACTGCTGCAGCCATCCGGTTGCACACATGCACACATAATTCAAGTCCTTGCGCCTTCTAGTCGTTTTCCGTTCGCGCACCTGTGCACAGCAACGTCCATACAGCGACACGAGCCCGCTCCAAGTTGTGCCCACTCAGCACCTGTTTGGCCTCGTAGCGAGACCGCGCTCTGATTTGGTTGATGGTCTCCAACGTCATGAGCATGGAGTACCATGTCTCCCGCTCTCTGCATCATCTCAATGATCTCCAGGGTCTACCTACGTATTCTTGACATAATAGGCCGGAAAAAACATGGCCGCAAAATTTGCCCATCCTCATTTCTCTCGCTCCACCTGGTACGGCCATGTTGGAAAACAGTGCCTGCCAAGCATCGTCACATAAGCACTTTTTGCACTGCTCCGAAAACAAGAGCATTAAATGAGGATCATGACCCTTGCCTATACCGATTCCGGTTCCGTTCGGTTCAAGCAATACGATCGGTGGAGCGCGATGCCCGTAACGGCGTCGCTCATAGCCTCTATCGCGGTTGTGGATCTGCGCCTGCACACTCTCTAGCGTCAACATGTTTTTCTTTTCAGCTGCAACCAGCGGTGACAAGGAAAAAAGGTCGTGTGCAATGAGTGCAGTGGGTGCAGTACCCATCATTCGGGTTGTTGTTGACGCTATCTAGTATATAGCACATCGTATTGAGACGTCTCTACATAGACTCTCGTCGTGTCCTTCCCAAGACGCGCTCAAGCACATTTGTGTCATAGTGTTGGTAATGCACCGCCACTGTGCTTCTCCACGCATATTTGCGGCGACTGTTGGTTCCATGTGCCGCGCACCCGTCTACCTGCATCTAAACTTTCCGTTCATGTCCATCAACGTTACGTGTCCGTACCTGAGCAGCGACAGCCAATCACGACTTCAAGGACACACTTTAGCCAATCTTGAATCAGGAGTGGAAACGTCGTCCCAGCCAAGGAACCCAACAAAGGCAAGAGGTATCAACCAGCCAACCACCCTGCCACCGGAAGCCGTACTACATGGACGCATGCTGTATATTGGCAAGGTTGCGAGGCACAAGAATGCACAAATTGCGAATCTCGTTTCAAGTTGTTTTGATGCCTGAGGGATGACGAGATTGCCAATTTCCGGCTTCTATTTTGCCCTGCTGCCAAATAGGGGAAACGCCACGGCCTTTTTGACAATTCTGGCCAATAGCAGACGCACAGCCATTGCTGCGCCTTACTTGCTCTCGGACCACAGCACCATCATCTGCCCCCATCACGGACAAGCCGTGGATCTGAGCACGACAAATCCTGCTTTTTACTGCCGCATTTTCCTCTTTGCCATCGTCTTCGTCGTCTTCGTCGTTGTCATTGCTCCAGCACTCGGCGCTGGCTTGACGTGGCAACAACGCGGCTTCCATGAGCGAATTTTTGGGAGATTGCGTTGCTAGGTGGGCCTGTCAATCCTGCTCTACCAATCCACCGCTGTGCTTCCCAGTATGCTCACTGACTTGCATACGCACTCATCCATACACCATTCATGGACTTTGTACGCGTGCTGTCGAGACCCGCAGAGCCGCACACTCCAGTTGCGGACAGCCAACCACATTCCGTCTCAACAGAAAAGACTTCGTCAAGCTGGGAACCACCCGGATACGCTGCCATTGTATTCTCGACCATGGTTCGTTGTCATGTGCTTACTTCAACATGCGTCTCGCTTCCTTGGAGGTCTAGGCCACCTTTTCCCCGGACGCAGATGCGCCTGACTCCACCCCCAGGGCACCGCTCCTGAAACTAGTTGTATCTCTCTTCTCTCGCCAGCTCCAGGCTCACAAAAACAAGGAAAGGCTCTGGTACTTTGATTGCTCATGCTGCCTGGTAGTTGTGCCCGATGGCTCGCCTTTCTACCAAAAGGGTGGAAATCGATGGTTCTCTATAGTCCACATCAAACAGGCTAAGCGCAAAGTCTACGGGTCTGTTGAAACGTGTTACAGCCCGTTGCCTCCAGTAGGGCTGATTAGAATGCCCTGCGACAGCTTGGCTCCTTGGTGTAGACGATATTGCTTGCCAATCTGGTATTTCCAAATATCCGGTTACTTTGGCGATGCCGAGTTATCCAAGCTGGGCAGTCAGTTGACTAGGCGACGCCACAGAGCGCCATCCCACACCGGAGCGTCCGTCGCTTCTCAGGACTAATTGCTCAATGAGTTGAATGTCATTCCAAACGTGGCTGAGCCGAGGCCTCAATACTCTTGTCTTGGCGACTCGATGCGCGAAGCCCTCGGTGCTCTAGACAACATCCACCTCCACTAGATGCACCACGTCATACTAGGGGGAAACTAGCCGGATCCTTCAGTGGATTCCATTCACTCGGCGTCGTCATTTCCCCTCCGTAGCAACTATGACGGTGTTTCTGTTGCTGCAAGCTGTAGCACTTGCATGTTTGCCATCAGTCCACTGGCTCCATGTCAGCATATACCGAACCAGGTTTGGTCAAGAAATCATCCGAGTTCCGAGTCTCGGATGGTGTGGCGTTGGAAGCTCCCAAGGTACCGATGCTGCAGCTTACTCTAGTATGCGCGAAACCCTGTTCACTTCTTAGAGAATGGTGTGATGGCGGTTAGTCAGTGGATCTCTTGCACCAATCTTCGGTTCTAGGCCAAGATCGACAGATGGGAATCCTACTCAGTATTCGTAAAGACTACCTATTTGGCAGGCAAGGGCTTCCGGCTGCGAGAACTCCAACACAGACAGAAGCAGGCTTGATTCCGCGGCAAAGTGCAGTCGTGCTGAGCTTGGACTGCAAAAGCAACTCCAATTGATGCAGTAGTTGCTGACGACCCCTCTCAGACGATCATCAATCAACACCCATCAGCACGACGACAGTAAAATGGCCTGACGGTTTCAGAATATTCTGATTAGCATCGCAAACGCTTCATCAGCGCGTAGCGTTACAAATTCCTTTCATGCAACTCTCTGTATGCTTCGTCGTGATTCATACACCAGACAGCAGCTTCATGACGCAGCTTCATGACACAGCATCGTTCCTTTGTTATCGATAGCAGCCAGCTGTGATCCAGACTCCAAGCCGCCGCCATGGCGCCGTTCCTAAGATGGTGCGTGACCATGTGCCACGTATAGCGGCTTTGGACCAAACAACGCCACCAACCGCTATACTGGACTGCCGTAGCACACGCTGGCGCACGCAGCTAAACAAGTAGAGTAAGCAAACCTTGCATGATATAGCGGCACTCCCTAGCTCAGTTCTTGGAAAGACACTAATGCAATTGCCGGCCAGCCCATCGAAAATCTAGGTGTGCTAGCGCTTCGCGCGTTGGTGGTAGCTACCTAGGTGTATGATGGGTCAGCAATACCTGTAGGTGTGGAGCACATAGGGTGGCCTTGAAACCACACCAAGACGTAAGCTGCATCCTCTTGCCATGATCGAACGAATGAAGTCGAGGTTGTAGGAGCGTTGTGTGATTCGTTGCAAGTAGGTTGGGTATGTGCTGTGTAGGTATTCCCGGGAAGCAGCGATCTTGTTGTAGATATACGCTTATGTATGGAAGGAAACGTCAGTGAGAAATCAATATGGGAAGAAAGGGACGAGAGAGTATTTAGTTGATGGAATATTCTTGTAGCTAGTAATTCTTCTGCGAAGAGAGTAGTGTTTTTGTATATATTTCACGTACAATGCTATACCTATCAAAGTCCTCCATCAGAAGGGTGGCACAGTGAAGTGCATCATACGCATCTCACTTCCAACGAGGCATCACACTGAATACTAGTTTTTCCACACGTTTCTACTTTTCTTCTCGCATATCTCTCTTCTACTGTTCAACTACCATCATGTTTTCGCAATTCTTTTGATTCCAGATCCAATGTTTCGCTTACCATGGCAAGCTCTACTCCTCCCACTTTGAATTCATCATTATTCGCGTCGAAAGAGCTCTCCTTTCTTTTATTCAGCGTGTTGCATAGTATCTGTCAGCGTGCCAATAGCGATGGGGAGAAGGAATAAGTATAAATGCGAAAGAAAAGACCCCGATAAGTTTTGAGAGAGCGTTGAGGCTAGGAAGAAAGTGATTGTAGTGGAAGTGGAAGTTTGATATCACGAAGGCAAGTGTGGTGATGAGATATGACTGTAGAGAATGCTGTGCTTGTGTAGTGCATATGGGCTTGGGGAAGTTGGGTGTATGTAACTAGTACGTACGTGGAGGATAGATGGAACGTTTTTCTGGATGAGTTGGATATATGTTTTGTTGCGCACATTGAAGTATAGGGTTAGACAATAAGTAGTGGCGATCCTTTTTTGGATTAAGTTCTAGCGTGTTAATGAAAGAACGTAATACATCGGGGTACAGAAGGGAAATAGAGATTCTCGTCATATAATAGCAATCTAGGTGAATGCTTCGAGGGTTGTGATTGGGATGTGTATATGTTTAAGATTAAGATACAAAGATCTCGAGATGAAGAAAATAGTCACACTATCAAAAAATCTAAAAGTGATTGTTATTTTCATGTCGCCCAGGTCCGACATGTTCTTGTTTGATGATTGAAGGATATATAATAAGATGTACAGAACTTAAACTTCGAACATTTTCCATCATAGTCTACATAGGACCATGCTGTCACTAATCATACAGAATAACGGTAACAAGTCGCTACTCATACATATATTTGTTGTGGTAGCTGATAGAAATACCATTTGTTATTTAACGACAGCCACGAACTATATTTTGAACACCCCAACAACTGGATCTTCCCAAACCCCCCTGAAGTAATACAAGTATTCAAACCAGTATTAGTTATCCAAATTCTTATATCTCCCAACATGTTGCAAGCATCCCGCTCAAGGTACTCGACACGACGACGCTATTCCCATTACACACTAGCGTGATCGTGTGCCGCAAGTTGGCATCATCGGGGCCTGGAAACTCAAGCTTCCCCCACATGTAGTTGTCGAGCTTCAGGACGATTCACTCACTACACAACTAAATAATCATATCTACACTTCACCATGTCTGACGACGAGAAAGCAAAGGCGGAGAAGATGGCCGCGGCGAAGAAGCGCGTATGTATTCCTTCCTAGTAAACTGTTGTTGGAGGGGATGCGTGTCGCCTGTACTGTTAACAGGCGTTGTCCACCTGTTGCAATGCAAACACTCGAACTATTACTTTCACAAATACAAGGCGCTAATATCCTGCCACTAGTACGAGCAATTGAAGAAGCAGAAAGCGAAGAAAGGCGGAAAGAAGAAAGAGGAGAAGAGCGAGACACCCGCCGAAGCCGAAACATCCACTGAGCCCACAAACACCGAAGAGAAATCCGAAGAGAAGTCTGAAGAGAAGTCTGAAGAGAAGCCCGAACAAGTTGCGCCAGAACCTGTTGAGGCTACCAGTGTACCTCCGCCCCCGGCCGACGAGGAGGAAGAGGATGAAGAGCCCGCAGAGTTGGGTATGCCTAAGCAGTCACACGGTCGCAAGCCTTCGGTCGCTATCGAGTCGCGACAACGATCAGAATCATTCTACCGCTCAGGAGCTGCTACTGGGCCTTTGTCGCCTGGGGTTGGAGTCTCGAGCGAAGTGTACCGGGAACAAGCACAGAAGATCGAAGAGCTAGAGAAGGAAAATAAGAGGCTAACAAGTGAAGTCGAGGAGAACGAGAAGAGGTGGAAGAAAGGTGAGGAGGAGCTAGAGGAGCTTCGAGAAAGTAGAGGGGATGTTGCTCTAGCGGTCGAGAAAGGCAAGGAGGCAGACAAACTGGTAGGTGCTTACCACTCTTGCAAGTTTTTGAGCAAGATTCTGACCTGCCGTGCAGAGAACGGAAGTTGAGTCGCTCAAAAGACAGCTTTCCCAAGCACAGTCGCAAAGCAACAAATCTACGCGCCGTACATCGACCGCATCACCAAGCCAAAGCGCATCCATTGACGACCTAAATGCGCAAGTTGCTTCAAAGTCTGCGACCATCGAATCGCTTGAGCTGGAGATATCCAACCTCAACAGGCAATTGTCGGAACAAACCAACAAGAACAATGAGCTTCAGTCGAAGATCACAAGTTTGGAAAACGCAGTGCAAAAGGCAGAACAGGAAGCCAGTTCGACAAAAACTGAGCTGCAGGAACTCAAGGCGAGTTTGGACAAGGCTGGTGATCAGGCGGAAAAGGATGGATCAGACCGTGACTCTGCGCAGACTCGTATTGCGCAGCTGGAGGCCGAGCTGGGCACTGCGAATCGCAAGGCATCAGACTCGATATCCCGCGCTGAGTTGCTGGAGAAGAAGATTGAGACTCTGACACAGTTACACCGCGACAACGATGCACGCAACCAGGCACGTGTGCAAGAACACAAGAAGATCGAGCGCGAAGCAACTGAGTTGCGAACTCGCATAACTGGTCTGAGCAACGAGAACGCCCGTCTCCGAGAAGCAGAGCAGCGTCGCCGGAAAGCAGATCTTGGATCGATCGAAGACTCGAGCGTCCAGGAGCTTTTGGACGAAGAGCGCGACCGCCTTCTCGCCAAAGTACGTGAACTCGAAGAAGAGAACTTCGAGCTCCGCCGCGGCGTATGGCGCGACCGTCGTCGTGATATGCAGCCGTCCATTGACGACCACGCCGATCCCAACAACTTCGACGACATTGACCTTTCCGGCGCACCATCCCGCCAACCTCCGCCCAACCGCACCCACTCGTCTTTCCAGGACGTCATTCAATCCGGCATCTCAGCCTTCACTGGGCAAACTCCCGCACACCGACGAAGCGATGCAGCCAACAAGCCCAAACCGCGACAGGAGAGCCTGGGCAGCCTTGACGAATTTGAAATTGACGAAGACGCATTTAGGCGGGCGCAAGAGGAGGAGGCGAAGAATAGGCTGGAGAGGGTCAAGGAGGTCAAGCGAGGACTAGTGCAGTTCAAGGGCTGGAGACCAGACTTCGTAGATGTGCGAGTCGGCATGGGCGGTGTCTTTGAAATCTGATACACGACACGCATAAAGACACATGCGAATGCTACGCATTACATTCTTCAGTCATGAATACATTTGCAACTGCCGTACTATGTGAAATGCAAGATGTATCAGATATTGATGCCAGGATACATGGAATATACTTCTTTCTCTGGCTCTGTTAACGTCGCGCCTATTTCACGGTCATGCTATCTGTCAGGCATGGACGACATGTCAGCATTCATTTATACAAAACACATATGCTACATGTATAAACCTGTTTTTTTCTTCATCAATGCAAAAGTTGAACTGGCGACTTGATCATTCTTTAAACTTTTGTATTTGTATTTTTTAAGTTATGCCATCGTAGGACTCCGGTGGATACAAACAAAGAAAAAGGCGAACAATGACATCATGTGTAGAGAATCAAGGATTCGATAATCAAAACTCCCGATTTATTTTAGAAAACCAAAAGATGCTAGCTTAGAAGTAGAGAAAGGAAAAAAAAATGTAACAATTGCATGTCTAAATCCCACTATGGAAACGTTGCCCGCACTGGGTCGTTGCATTACATTGGTCTGAGACCCATCTTGCAGGAGATGGTCCCAGATGGTGGTGATTGTGAGAAAAAAAAAGGTTTACACCTCAGTGAGTTCTAGATTTGGCAATACCTCTTACAAGATAAGAGCACCTCCGAAAAGCGAGGAGGCAAGGACAACAGCACCGCAGACCAGAGGAGCGAAGCCGAAGCTCATGGGGCGGACAGAGGCAGCAGCACCCTTGGCGGCAGAAGTGCTGGTGGCGCTGGGAGTCTTGCCACCAGAAGTAACGGCACCGTTGCTAGCATCACCAATGTTCTCGCTGGAAGAACCAGCATCCTGGGAGCCATCGCCCTTGAGACCAGGGCCAGAGCCAGCGCCCTTGTCGAAGAAATCCTTGGCACCGTCGGGGAGAGAGGGAAGCTCGTTGCTCTTAAGAGTGACATCCCAAGTCTTGGACTGCGAAGGGCACTGGGAAGCCGAGCCGTTGGCAAGGTAACCGCCATCGCCGCTAGGGTTGGGGGTACCAGCGAAAGCGCTCTTGAGGGCAGTGAAGTCGGCGCGCTCCTTGACGTCGTTACCGTCGATCTCGACAAGACCATAGTTGGAATCTTCCTGGGAGTATTCGTAAACCAAACCACCGCTGTAGCTCTTGGTCATCTTCTCGCTGTAGAGAGCTTTGACTTCCTCAAACTTGCGGGTGTTGGTGTTGCAACCATACTCGGACAGGCTGTAAAAAGTTAGAACAGTACTATGAAACGTTCTCAGACGCTAGAGACTTACAAAATGGGGATGCTGTAGTTGGAGAACTTCTGGACCTTGATGTTCCAGCCAGAAGTCTCGTAGGAAGAGGGGTCGCACCACGAGTAGTCGTTGAAACCGAAGAAGTCGCTGCGGACGGCATCGTCGCCGCAGTTCATGTAGTTGGCCATCTCGTAGCGGTTGGACTCGACGTCAGCAGCGGAGTAACCGACAGGAACCTTGCGGAGGCCACGAGCGTTCATGTACGACTTGAGGTCACGAGTGACAGCCTTGACGTAAGGAGCGCAGTTGGTGGTCTTGTCATCGTTGATGACCTCGTTACCCGAGAAGAACAACAGAGTGTTGTCGTACTTGGCGAACATCTCGACGGTAGCGAACAAGCTCTGCAGGTAGACCTTGTTGTAGGACTTCTGGGGGTTGGCACGGTTGATAGAGTACTTGGGCGTGTTGACATCGAGAGCAAGGTAGATGCCAGCGTCAGCGAGGAGGTTCATGCATGTGTCGTGGTCGGCACTGTTGTCTACAGTGTAGACACGGACAGTGTTGATACCAAGCTCCTTGAACTTGGCGATATCACGCTTGCAACCATCAGCGTCGGCGATGGGGTCCTTGGCGTCAGAAGCGCCACCAGGCTGGTAGTCAACACCACGAATGTAGAAGCGCTCGTTGCCGGCCCAGAAAGCTGAGTTCAGTTAGCGACTGTAGCACTGTGCCCATTGACGGCGAGCCACCTACCGTTTCCCTTGACGGTCACTGGAGTGATCTTGGAGTCGCGCTTCTGAACGGTCGGCTTGGCAACGGCGGTGGCCGCAAGAGCGGCTGCAATGACAAAGCCCTTCATGATGGTGGATTGAGAAGTGGTGGTGATTATGGATGGCAGTGTAATCGATAGAAGCAAACGAGTGCGGGGAGAAAGAGTAGTAGGGAAGCAAGCAGCAACTCCCGTTGAAACGAGTGTGAGAAGTTGCGATTGGATTAGAGGAAGAAAAAAAGAAGTGTAACGGAAGAAGCAACACACAATGTGTCGTGAGCGAAGGCGGGTTATCAAGGGGAAAAGAGGGCAGGGAGATCGGAAACAAGATTAATACATGGGGCAACGGGCCCATAGCCAAAGGCGACGCGTTCAATTTTAGCGGCATGCACGGCGGGGCAGTGATTGGCTGTGGCGGCGGCTGATCACATGTCGCGAAGGCGCCAACCCCTGAAGTAAGCTCAACCAAGGCCACACAAGCGCGAGACTGGGGACCGGGCGGCCGTGGCAGCGATGCTTGGGTCGACCATCTGTCATGCAACACGGAGACGAGCAACCCACCTCCAGCTGAGACACGCGTTACCGTCAATCAGTCTCTGTTTTCACCCTCTGCTCCCCACTTTGCCAACGGCGATCCGAATAACAACCAGCCGCACGCTGTGTATTTCGTCACTTCCCATGGACCCACGCGCGGGCACAGGACCGAGATTAGCCTTTGGACAACCCTGGCAGACTCCCGTGGGAAAACGATGCCACTGTCGCATACTTGCATGCATCTCGCGACTGGACTGTGGCTGTGACTGCGTGCGGCTCAGTGGCCACCCGCAACTTTTTGCCTGAGCAAAACACCGACCTTGGTTTCGGCCTGCAACCTCTAACACTGGTTCAAGGCCATCCCAAGTGCCACTCGGCTTGACCGTTGCCTTTTGCGGGCTCGAGAGGCTTTTATTGGCTCGTCGTATAGGCGTTGCATCATCGATTCTAATTCTAGACCGAGCGCCGCACCCTGGCTAGGGCGGCTATCAGGTACAATCACGGAACGTGGAATCAGATAGCCTTACATGGTTGCACACCCGCTGTCTAGGAGCACCTTATTCTGGTAAGCTAGTCGCTATGTAGCTAGAGCGACATCGTTTGCCGCCTGTAAGACTTCGATTTATCTTCTTTGCGTATCGTAGAAGACGCTTGCGAATTCTCGACTAGTCCATTAAATCCAAATCCATGTTTACGAGGCATTGTCGGCTCTGCATCTAGTCGGGAGAGGGTCGTTTGGGGCTGCTGAATACGAATTACTCGTACTGAGCTCAGCGCCAGCTCGTGTGCGATTGTGGCAAGAGGAGGAATAAATAGAAAAAGACTAAGGCCAAAACGAGGCAAAGATAGAACACCCAAGCAATCTCAAACAGGATAGTCAATTATTGTCTTGGGTGAGCCGATCAGCCAATTAACCAAATCGTGAATATATCGGCCGTCTTCTTGCCAGCATACATATAATCTACATCCCTACGTTTCCTTCACAACAGTCTTTCATATGCAAGTGAATAGGATCTGCAGCCCATTCTAGCGACAATAACATTAGACTATTTCGTTTCTTACTACACGTTACTATTAGTTGCTTCCTCCCTATATATACTGGATACCCATGTTGCACCAAGTCATGCAGCCCCATGCTGTTACCCATGGGAAAAAAAGACGGGCCACCATAAACATGACGAGCCATTACCATGTTCCATATACCTCATGTTCTCATCTCCTCTTGCCATAGCCGTGTTTCGTGTATATGGCAACCATAAACTTTCGTGGTCGTCAGCCGCACCTGTCTAATTCTTCCTCAGACCAAAGTACAATCCAAGGACCAGAGCAATCACACATAGAATGGCGATGACGGTCAATAGAATCCACCATTTGAGTCGTCTTGCTCGCCTCGCCGACTTGATGCCCTCGTCTAGCTGCTTGTTCGCGTTTTCGGTGTCATCTTTGACTCGCACAGTCTGCTCTTCTGCTTGTGTGATTTGCGGTTCTTGGTACATGACTTGCTCGTTGAGCTGGGTGAACAGCAAAGCAAGCTCGCTCATTGTCTTTTCGATGCGCTGAATATCGTTGTGACGCGCACGTACCGCACCGAGAACGCTGGTCGCTTGACCAATGCGGTTTGATTTGAGCTAAGGGTGTGTCAGATACAGCTACCTATGCAACTCTCAATTCACACTTACAGCTTGGGTAAAGATGCCCTCTTCGCCGAAGTCGGCATTCGCCACCTCTTCTACCTCGGCATCCGTAGCGTCCGGGTTGATGATGCGGTAATGCCTTCCGATAGCCTCGCGGTATCTCTTGGAATAATCAGCTTCCTCCTTCTGGAAATCCTCGAGCTGGCTCTTGAACGTCCTCTTGAGCGCCTCAACCTGAGACCTCTTCGTCCTGTCATTAGGGTCGCGCACGGCATCCCTCTCCAAAAACTTGATCTCGTCCTTGATTTGTGTGTTCCTGATCTGCGTATTGGTCACAATCGCCTCGAGCTCGGCACTGGAATTGTTGTCAGGCGAGGAAAGCATGCGCTGGTGAATGTTGGCAATGGCTTGGATATCCGAGGTTAGTTGGCCGATTCGCTCCTTTGCGCCTTCGATGCGCGCAAAGAAGTCGTCTCGGCTCAGAGGCTGGGCCCCAGGCGCCTCCATGGTGTTGCCCTGCGCAGGCAAGCTGTTCATGGGCACGTCTGTATGAGGGACGTTTTGCGCATTCGTGTTGGATGGACTCAAGGCACCAGCTTGCGAGTACTGCGATGGCTGCGAGTAATTCGATTCGCCATGGCGCTGGAGGGGCGCTGGGGGATTGAGCTGTTGCTGCGGCTGGTCGTACTGTACTGTCGCATCAGTCTGGTGATGTCATGTTGAGGGTGCGACCGCTTACACTTCCGCCATATGGGTTGGACGAGCCATAGCCGTCACCGCCGCCGTATGGATTTGACTGCGCGCCATATCCCGCCTCGGCCTGGCCGTAGGGGTTTCCACCATACTGTTGGTAGTTCTGCGACATGTCGGATATGTGGTGGGGTAGGTTGGTAGCGAGAAAGAAGCGATAGTCTCGGGGTGCCGCGGTGGAGCTGGAGAAGCAGCTGCGGAAGCTACGGAAGAGATGCGCTGTTGGGGGCAAGCTTCGCTACTTGCACAAGCCGAGGCTGACAGTAGAGAACCAAGATACAGTCAGCTGCGAGGCAACAAATGCTGCACACCGATCAATTTGAGCCCGTCGCAAGCTTGCTCTGTTGTGGGCAGGCTAGGAGGTTAAATGACCTGCCAGGCTGCGTTGAACCCGCCCAGCCCTCGGAGCCGCGCACTCACGTCACCCATGGGACGGGAACGGACAAATACCCGAGACCAGCCCTTCGCAATTGGTGCCCCATTATGACATCTGCGTATGTACCTGTGAAGTATACAGCATGCTGAAGTAGCATTTCCCTAAGCATCACAAACCTTTGACCCGGTGGGGTGGATTTGACATGTGACGTAATCCCGGCCCATCTTGTCAAGCATCCTTGTGAGGTAATCCTTCATGCGGCTTGTGTATTGTCAACTCACTTGAAGCTCTCTTCCTTATGCAATGTGCAGAATTGTGCACCTGGCTGCATGGCATCTGACTCAGGGAAAAAGAGAAAAGCATGAACTCTTGAAAAAATAATCATCATCATCGCTTCTTTTCTACCAAAAAGAAAAGAAAAAGAAAAGTGCCTGAATCCGCCTCATATCCTACTCCAAGAAAAGAAACCATTTCGCGACCATCTCTCAACTCCTATTTACTTCCTTGTACTATCCCCATTACTACTTCCACCATTGCCACCATTTGTGGGACCAAGCAAACATGTCTTCGCGCTCTCGAGCTCCGCCACAACCCTCTCCTCCAAGTCGCTCAGCGCGTCCTCTCCCTTGCCTCTAACACGATTCAGCATCTCCAGCTCCTTCTCATCAACTGCGACCAAGCGCTCTCGAAGTGCGCTCTTGCGAGATAACCAACTCTCCACATCCTCTTTGACAGCATCCTTTTCCCATTCCAGAAGCGCTACTTCATTAGCTTGAATACCCAGCTTAGGACCTTGCTTGCGCACGTTCTCCAGAATAGCGGCGATGAGTGCGAGACTGTGTATCTCAGAAGCTACAGAAAGCGTGATTTTATTTGTGGCAGCCGAAAATCGAGAAGATGAGCTTGATGAGTTGATGCTTGATACGGAGCGGGCGAGTTGTTCAGGGAATTGATTGAGGAAGGAGGAAATTTCCGCGGCAATGGGGGGCCCCACAGATAAGAGGAGGTTGAGGCAGAGGGGAAGAATGCCCTTGGTCCAGACAGAGTACATGCGGCTTGGATTGTCAAATGGACCGGTGCCATTGGCGCGACGGTAGTAGTTCATAATGTTTGCAGTGTTGAGTTGGCTGAGAATACCCTCGACGGCCATGGTCTCAGCCAGGGCTTGGATACTGGAAAGCGACAGCAGGAAAAGTATGCTTAGCTCACCGTAGATGGGATCATCTACACCATTGTGCGGTATTGCGAGGCGATCAGCCCAGGAGAATAAGCTGGTGGCGTAACGCACAGTGTTGTTGTTTGCAAAGAGGAGCGCTGCTTGTTGTTGCCACTTGGACATCTCTGGTATCGCAATGATGCGTTGTAGCAGCGCGGTGAGGAGGGCAAAGTCGGATGGTGAGACGGACAAGGGTTCGGCGTGCAGCTGTGTAGCCAAGCTGCGGAAACCTTTGGCTACCGTATCGGTGAGGATTTCAAGCAGCTGTGTAGAAATGGGTTCCGTGTAACTGTTGTGGCTGCTCGGCATGGTGCCACGGAAGCTCGAGCGAAATGAGGCATCCTCAGACTGGTCGCTATCCTCGATGAGATGGAAGTGAAGAGCGAGATAGAGTATGCGGAGTAAGGACCGGTAATAATGAACCGAGTCACTGGAGAAGACATTATCGAAATCCGGAGTCGAGGCACGAATGGCGCTCCATATTGGTGTAAGTAATTGGCGGGCCTCTGTGGTCCGGACATTGGCCTCTACAAGCTTCTTCAACAGAGCAAACGCCAGGTCCGCTCGCACGACCATAAGCTGACCGAACAATGCTTCTGGGAGGTTTGACTGGGTGTTAGCAGTCATGCACTTGTGAACCACACCGATAAGGACCTTGACAATTCGTTCGTCCTTGGCTACGACCTGGCTGAGCTCCAGAGTCAATAGCTTCCAGCCATGGAGTAACAAAACCTGAGACTCTACAAGCCCTAGGTTGTAGTTGGCCTTTTCGACTTCAGATGCGAAACCGGTGCCCTCTCTAGGGCCAGCCCACTTGCTGTTGAAACTCAGGAGTTGTTGAGCAAGGTCAATGTCATAGAAGAATGCCCGTCCAAAGGTTTCAGGATACAAAGTGGTCCGCTTGAGATTCCCCAAAGACACACCAGGGTACTGCTTCTCCAGGTTTTGCTTCAGGTATCCATGCAACGACGTACTGTACGATGGCAGGTCCAAGGCAGTGTCTTCCAAGTACGTCAAACTGGGGACAATGTCTTTCAGTACGGTGACATCGCCAACCTGCCGCGAGTGATGAAGGTACATAGCAATGACCTCACAGGCCAGGGATGCGAATTTGTTTTGGAACGAGCGCTCCAGTGTCTCTTCGTTGCTGCTCATGCGTGGTTGCTTGGACTGCTTTGCCATCCATTTCAAAAACATGAGAAGTTTTTGAATCAGGTCTTTACGCTGTCGTAAATCACCCATTGCCCAAGACCAGTTGTTTTGTGCTGAAGAAACGAACTCGAGCATGGCTGTAAACAGTGGCCATGAGATGCCAACAGGCTCCTTCTCTGGAAGAGTCATACTGCACAGCGCATCGAAGGCACGTGCGAGTAGAGCCTTGTTCCTTGAGTCTGGCGCTACGTTTGCTTTGCTTCGCATGGTCTCTCGTGGAGTGTTTCCAGTAAGCAGATACAGGGAGAACCACTGCTGCTTGCATGTGACGACAGCCGAAAGCAAGTTCCACACATTTCTTTGGATATCCACAATCTTCAGTGGCTCATCTAGTTTAGAAAGCACACTGAGAAAGTTCTTCGCAGTCCGGGGACCAAGATGACCTAGCAGGGAAGGCGGTTCCCGCTGCTCAGTCTTCTTGCGGGCAGGTTGTTTAGCATCCATGTCGGCGGCTTCTGGCTCTTCTTGGGTGGTAAGGCGGACCGCGCCACGGACCAAAGCCTCCAACAACAGCACGACCTGAGACTTCCACTTGTCGCTCGTGGCATACAATCGGGCTAGCAATGGTGTAGCTTTGAAGAGCTGCTGCTCCAGGTGAGTCCAAGGTTTGTTGAGCAGCATGGCGATTCGGACAAGGAGGTCAGCAAAAGCCAGGGTGCTTTGGGTCTGTTGCGTCCACAGTGCACTTGAAGTTGTGAGCAATGGGTTATCGTTGGGGCTGACTCCGATGACCAAAGATGTCATCAATGGGTTTGTGGGTAAGCTGGTATCCGAGCCAGCAAGGTACAGCTGGGTGAGATACTCGGCAATGGGCGCAATCGCTTTTGTGAGCTTAGTGGACAGCTTCGGCGCATCGTCTACGCTGTACGCGAGGCTCAATATTGTGGTAAAAACTTCGCAGATGGCAGTGTTGATCTCGGGGCGGTGGTCAGGTTGTGAGTACTTCCAGCTAAGCGAATTCTCATATATACTGGCAAGCGTTCGACCAAAGGTGAAAAGAATTGTGCTCATGGTTTTGTCTGAAGTACCGCTTTCGGCAGGAGCCGATGCGTTGAACCGACTGAGTGCTTTTGTGGGGACTTTACGGGAAACAGATCGGTCGACAGCATCCTTGACAAGCCCGTTATAAAGTCGGATGCACCCAAGAAGGAAGTCGTATCGTCCAAGAACCATCTCAGTGCCAATCAGAATAGTTGCCAAGCTGCCGTTGCCATCGCCTTCCAACAATCTGCTCCTGGCGAGCCATGGCCACACTCTCTGTGGAGCAACAACGATCAGAGCTTCCAAAAAGTGGGTGCAGTTGACCAGGAGTTCCAAAGAGGTCTCATTGCTTGGTTCCTGACAAAGATGCAGAAGTTCTTCTTCAAAAATTGCAAGCACAATATTGACAGTATCCCGATTGCCCTCAGAGCCGATGCCAAGTGCCTCTAGAAGCTCGGGTGAGCAGATGCCTTCCGAGGCATGCAAGGATGAGTGAATTAGGTCAGCAAAAAGTCCAATGATTTCGACAACGCTTTCACGAGGCGCAGGCTGCTGGGTAGCAGTCTCGACTTTGCTGCTTCCGACAGGATATGTCGAGAGAAGTTCGACAAGGTACGACAGGGTCGAATGCTGGTGATGCCAGACTGCTATGTACGGCTGCGAGTTATCATCGACTATGATTCCCTCTGTGCCAGCAGGGATGATGAAAATTCCATCTGCATGTGTCGAAGCGCCCGAGGCCATCAAGCGGCGCTGGCCGCCAAAGGTCGATGAGCCTGCGGAATAAAATAATGGAAGATCCGCTGTGAGCTCAACCCAGTTGGCATTTTCCTCTTCGCGGGTTAGCTGATAATCACGGAATCCATCTGGAAGGCGTTGCATCAATCGATTGTGGTTTGCAAGCTTGTCGACAAATGAAGGCATGCCGTTCTGCATCGTCTTGTCGCCGCGAGTCAACGCGCTACAAAATTTCAGGAATGGTGTCATCTCATAGGGGTAGCGTAAGCGGGCTTCGTTAAGCAACATCGGCCTCAAAACGTATTCGTCCTCGAGGAAATATGCCACAATTGGATCAGCATGGCGTGCGGATTGGCCATTCTCCCACCTGCGGTACGTGTTGTCGCCAGCCAGGATAGTGTATGTGGTAACAATAAGATCTGGACTGTACGCGACAATGTCACTCCCCACAGCGGCACGGACCAGATGAAGGAACAGTAACCGAACCCTGTCTTGGGATATTCGATCGATGGACGTGCCGAATGCAGGGAGACTGGTTTCGACAAGCTGGTTGACGATGGCTAAAACGCCTGCTGCTGAGCTGGCAGTAGCAAGCTCTTCATAGGGCATCTTGCCGTCGAAAAGCTCGTGATTTTCTAGTTTTGATATCACCAAAGCGGCCTCCTCCAGCGACGAAGGTTCAGACTCTGGGTTTCCGGTGCCACTTGGTGATTCGAGAAGACGCTCACGCTCTTGTTCCTCGTAACCGGCGCGACTTGTGAGCTTCCATGTGATGATGGCCCATGCAAACATGGGTGGTGTGGCAGGGCTTGCACCCAATACCTTGGCCTCGCCAAAGATGGTGGTGATTGTCTCTACAACGGTGGTGTTTAGGATGTACGACGAAGAATGCCAAGTATTGCAGTCGCCAGATTCGAGATCATCCATGATCCTATCAACTTTCAAGATAGTCAGGGACATGAGCGAAGTCAACAGTTGTATAATTGGGATAAGAGGCTCCTGGCGAACGGTGACCGCGGGGAACTCGCGAAAGAAGCCGCGAAAACTGAATGCCTTAAGCCAATCCTCAATTGTGGCCGCGGGGAGGAAATCTTTGGCAACCAGGTCAGCGTGCACCAGCGCCAGATGGAGGATGTGCAGCAACTCGGTGGTTTGAGCAACGACCCACTTCTCGGACGCGGCTTCCAGTATCGACTCATCCACGTCCCATGTGTAACCAGTGTCCAAGGAATCGCATCTCTTTGAAAAGGCCTTGAGACACTCATCTAGCGCCTTGCCGCCTGAGGGTCCGTCCTGTGCAGCTGCAATAGTCTGGCCAAGCTCTTCAATCCATCCCGCACCAATACTGAGGTATTCGGTCCCATAAATGGTTTGATTGCGCAGGTTGGATGCGCAACCCCACGAGACCAGCAACTGGCTGATGCGTATGATGGAGGCGCACGTCGAGTGATAGACGTCGAGAATCTGCAGGCGGCGCTGGCTCTTGGTGTCCAGATGGGCGGTTTTGGAAGCGAGGGGTGTTGCGAGGATGGACGAGTTGGGGACAAAGGTAGAGGCACCCAGGTTCGCCATTCCAGCCGCATCTTGCACACTGAGCGCCTCCTCTTCTGTCAAGCCACTCAGAAGCTGCGCCGCTGGCCGTCCTTGCCATTCCTGAACAACCAGCTGCAAGGCTGAATATTCTGAGATTTGCGCTTCCTTGGCCAGCCACAAGCTGTCTTCCTTGATCTCGTCTACATCATAGTGGTCGCTCTTCGCCGGCGTGACGCTGATGGGCGCGGTCTTGGACTCGAATTTGCTCTTCTCTTGCGACGATGGGTCTGGGAAGGGCCTCCAAGGATGGCTGAGGGTGTCGATGTTTTCTTTGGCGGTGAGAAAGGCGCGTAGGGCGTCGCTTTTGGACGCGGTTTCGGGGTCGCAGAGGGCGCGGTATGCGACATCCCAGGTGCTGTAGGTGCGTGTTAGAAGAGTTGCTGGTCGGCACCGGACGAGCAGGTCAAGGGCGGTAAACATACACGAGCTGTTGCTCGCCTTTGAGGCATTTGCCCAGGTCGAAGTCGGGCGATTGAAGGGGGGCCATGTTTGCGCTGCGATGCGCGACGTGTAGGCCAGCTAGCCAAAGGCCATGAAGGTGCTGTAGAAGCGCAGGTGGACAATGGCCGAGTGTTTGGCGTGAATGTCTGCAAAGTCGCCAAAGCACAAAGCTCACGCGAAAGTCGGGCTAGCACGTGCAGGGATCATAGCGGAACTTTGTTAGCGGGCTGCTGCGCGACACCCCTCACGGCCACAACCATGTCGAACCATCAACGCAATGCAGCGCGATCTCTCACAGTATTGCCCTCTGCACTCGGCTGCCTCTGTCGTGCGTATCTTGCCGTCATGCCTAGCTCTGTCTGGCTGTTGTGGCCTTCTTGCACGGCGATGATAAAATTAATCTACTAACGCGTGCCACCTCCGTTAACTCCGCGAAGTCGTATATCTCGTCGGTGCATCCTTGACTCACCCCACTGTATTGCCTGACGATTGCACTCTTTTCCACCGAACACGCCGGCCACTGCGTAATAACCTCCTGCCCGCATCCCGCCGAAAGTGTCCCGCCGGCAAAGCACTGACACTCGGTGTCGTCGCCCAAGTCCCCCACCTGGTTTCGACAAGAAGCTACACAACACCTCGCAGCTTCACGGTCAGAGTCGCCTTCCCACACCCTCTAAAGATGCCATCCCTCGCGTTGATCGATCACTCGCCTCGCAATCCCAACCCCTCGCCACCGATATCCACAGCCTCCAATGTGGTCCTCATTGACAATTATGACTCTTTCACGTGGAACGTCTACCAATACCTCGTCTTCGAAGGCGCATTCGTAACAGTGTATCGAAACGATGAGATCACACTTGACGAGCTCATTGCGAAGAACCCTACACAACTCGTCATCAGCCCGGGCCCCGGACACCCAGAAAAGGATGCTGGTATCAGCAATGCAGCCATCAAGCATTTCAGTGGCAAGATTCCCATATTGGGCGTGTGCATGGGCGAGTGAGTCTTCACCATTGTCTTTTGTTTCATTTTGGGGTTTATCTGGCATTCCGTATACAGTGTCTTTCTAGCGATGCCCCTATAGCCTTTCGCGAAGCCCTCTCCAGCACGAACGAAGCGTTATTGACAAACTGTAGACAGTGTATCTTCTACAGCTACGGCGGTACTGTAGATGTCACCGGCCAAATTCTCCACGGAAAAACATCCCCACTCAAGCACGATGGCAAGGGTGTGTTCGCAGATGTGCCCCAGGATGTGCCAGTCACGAGGTATCATTCTCTCGCTGGTACCCACGGCACGCTTCCAGACTGCCTCGAGATCACCGCAACCATTCCCGCGAACCCAGATGCTGAGATCAAGGAAGTCATCATGGGCGTCCGTCATAAGGAGTATGTGATTGAAGGTGTGCAGTTCCACCCAGAAAGTATCTTGACTGAGCACGGCCGCGTCATGATGAGGAACTTTCTCAAGATGCAAGGAGGTACTTGGGCCGAGAACGAGCGGCTACAGAAAGAGGCACATGCCCAAGCAGTCGGAGCTGCCTCCAGTGGCGCCGCAGCCGGCAGTGTGAAGAAAGACAAGCAGACTTCCATCTTGGAAAAAATCTACGACCACCGCAGGGCCGCTGTCGCCGAGCAGAAGAAGATTCCTTCTCAAAGACCCAGTGATCTACAAGCTGCATACGATCTGAATCTGGCTCCGCCACAGATCAACTTTCCGGAGCGTCTTAGACAATCTCCTTTCCGGCTCTCACTCATGTCCGAGATTAAACGTGCGTCACCTTCCAAAGGCATTATTTCGTTGTCAACCTGTGCACCCGCTCAAGCCAGGCTATACGCCAAAGCTGGCGCTAGTACTATTTCCGTGCTTACGGAGCCCGAGTGGTTCAAGGGTAGCATCGAAGACCTCAAAGCCGTACGCCAAAGCATTGAAGGCATGCCAAACCGGCCAGCTGTGTTGCGCAAAGAGTTCATCTTTGACGAATACCAGATCCTTGAAGCCAGGCTTGCGGGTGCCGATACGGTGTTGCTGATTGTCAAGATGCTGGAAGAGCCGGTCCTGAAGAGGCTCTATGACTACTCCAGATCGCTTGGAATGGAGCCCCTGGTTGAGGTTCAGAACGCTGACGAAACTGAAATCGCGGTCAAGTTGGGCGCCCAGGTCATTGGCGTGAACAACCGAAACCTAGTGAACTTCGAGGTCGATATGGAAACAACGAACCGCCTGATCAACATGGTGCCTAAAGAAACGATTCTGTGTGCACTGAGTGGTATTGCTGGCCCCAAGGACGTAGAGCCATACATCAATGGTGGAGTCGGTGCAGTCTTGGTTGGCGAAGCACTCATGCGCGCGTCAAACACTGCGCAATTCATTTCAGAGCTTCTAGGTGGCACTACGACCAAGGAGGTTCGAGCGTCTTCAGTTCCAATGGTCAAGATCTGTGGGACGCGGAGCGCAGAGGCTGCCAAAGCTGCGGTCGAGGCGGGAGCTGATCTTATCGGCATAATTCTCGCCCCCGGAACAAAGCGCACTGTGACAGCAGAGACAGCTCTTGCAATCTCAGAAGCTGTGCATACAACTAAAAAGCCAAATGTTTCGAAATCAGGACTCCTAGCTGACTCAAAGACCGCATCCGACTTCTTTGATCATGGTGCGTCACGGCTCGTTGCTAGTGATAGTCGTGCACTGCTTGTGGGAGTCTTTCGTAATCAATCGCTGGAGTATGTGCTCGAGCAGCAGCGATTGCTAAATCTGGATGTTGTACAGTTCCACGGCCAAGAGCCAGTAGAGTGGGCAAAGCTTGTGCCTGTTCCTGTGGTGAGAGCCTTTAACCCGCATGACCATGGCATCGGTACAAGAGGCTATCACGCTCTTCCCCTGCTGGATGCAGGATCGGGAGGTTCTGGCCAGCAACTCGATTTAACGGATGTCAAGGGTGTACTTGCAAAGGATAATGGTATCAAGATCATTCTGGCTGGAGGCTTGGCGCCAGACAATGTGCAGACGGTGCTTGCTGGGCTTGACGAATATCGGGATCGAGTTCAAGCAGTCGATGTCAGTAGCGGTGTAGAAGAGGATGGTCAACAAAGCTTGGATAAGATTCGTTCATTTGTAAAGGCGGCAAAGAGCTCGCAGTAGACATGTCTTATCAAATCGATGTTGACTAACTATTGTTAAGGTTGAGCCTTCTTTCTAGATCGACTCCAGTTAGGTTCTCCGCCAATGATATGTCGCTAAATGTTAACAGTTGCTTTGAATTTCCGTGTTTCTGATTAACTTTGACGTACCTATCGATTCGTGACATTTTTGGTTGTGAAATTGGTGGCTTTCCCACAACAGGTGAAACCGAAAAATGTAGGGTCTACACCCACTCTAGTTTCAAAAGTAGCTGTGGTTGTCACAACTACATATCATCTCTGTGTTGATGGCTTGTCGTTGTAGGTGAGGCTGGCTGTAATAGTCCTCAGGGTCTTTTACTATGCAATAGCGTTGCCTATTACTTTAGGCACTATCAAACACCAAGAATTAAGACCGCCGGGAGTGGTAATATTGAACTTGGTTAAGTAACAACAACTATCTCACACAACAACTATCTCACACAACAACTATCTCACACAACAACTATTTCACTAACACAATTCCTACGGACCCTACTCCTACAGTTCTTCGTCGACCACTAAGACCAATCCCCTTCAACACCCCAATTTCCAAAATGGGCTTCCTAAAAGACACTGTCATCGCCATCACAGGCACTCTCCCCCATTCCACTAAGGAAATCCAAGGCTGGATCTCCCGAAACGGAGGAACTTACTCTCCCAATATCACAGAGCACGTCACACACCTCCTCTCCGGCAAAGAAGCATACAAGAGCCGGAACGAAACCGTGCAACAGGCCATGTCCTTGGATATCCATATCCTCAGCTATGACTGGTTTGACGACTCACTGCAAGCAAGGAGGAAACTCGGCACAACCCGGTATCTTTGGGAAGTGCTGCGAAAGGAGCGACGCGTGAGCAAGCAGCTTAAACGAGCTGGGCCACAAGCCGACGCGCTCAGGTTTCGAAAGGGATGCAACGAGATCAAGGAATTGACGGGGACAGGTACGTGTGACACTGTTGCTAGGCGAAAGCCGAGGAAGAGTAGAAGTTTCTTCTTCTCTTCTGCGTCCTCTCCTTCTCCTGCCACTTGTGTGCCGGATACGCCTTTTGTTTCTGCCAAGGAAGATCTCTTGCGCAGGAGAGTGGAGAGAGTGACAGATCAGGAAGAAGCTGAACTGAATCTCAACCGGCTCCTGCGAGGGGGTTCGAGCATGAGGATACTTCCACTCCAACATTCAGCACCTCCCATCCCGAACCAACATCTCCCCCCTGTGTACCCACGTCCCATTCTTCTCCAAGAGTACAGGCTAAGATTACCCATTGGAAAGACGCATATCACTACTACCGAGACGTCACGGGCTTCGAGTACAAAATCTGTCTCCTACGTAGCGACTTCTCCTGCAACGGCGTCGCAAAATACTACATTGGGCTATTGGAAAGCCACGCAAAGCCGCACGTATACTGGACCATTTTGCACTACCAGCCCGCGAAAAAAGGTAGCTCAACACCAAACGACGATAGCGAGGATAGCAAAAAAGACACCACGACTCCAGCTCACGCAGTTCACACAGCCAACACTCCAGCATTCTCCAGAGACAACAACACTATCGAAGCCACCCGCCTCATCTCCCTCATCACACCACCAACCCCCAGCCCAGACGACCCTTACACCGGCGAACTCTGCCCCCGCACCAGCGCCTTCGCCACCGCGCTGCGCTCCTTCCGCCACGCCTTCCACGACCTGACGCTCCTCGCATGGGAAGACCGCTTCTCGCCGCGCGCCTCGCAGCTGCAACTCGCGCGCGCCCAGCACCTCGACTACGAGCCTTTCGTGTACTGTAAGCCCAAGTTGGGTATGCCTGTGGGCTTGTTTCCGCAGGCTAGTGGCAGCGGCAGTGGTAGAGAAAAGGAAGAAGAGTACGTGCGGGGGTCATTGGGTTTCCCGGTTTTCGAGAGGAGGCTGGATGAGAATGGGAGGGTGGGGGTTGTGGTGGTTAGGGAGAGGGAGAGGCTGGCGGAGGAGAGGGAGAAGGTGGAGAGGGGGGAGGAGACGAAGAGGAGGGAGGAGGAGAGGGGGAGGAAGGGAGGGAGGGTGCAGAGGAAGAGGGAATGGCGTGGGTGGGAGGAGATGCGTGGTGCTGGATTTTGAGCATTTGTTTTCTGGAGGGCGCGAGGAGGAGGTGAGCTGGAGGAGTCTTGGGCAAAGGTGGTGGTGGAGGGAGATGAGACTTCTTCTTTGCTTTGGGCTTGTCTTTTCCACTCTCCTTCCCTTTGGCGAGGATTTTCAATATTTTGCAAGTCTTTGGCATTTTCTTTCAAAGGAAGTTCTTCAACATATACTACAAACGGGATATTCCACTCTTAAAGTCCGCTGGCAAGATTCCCATAAGAAGTTACTTGGAACATCACAACAGCCGCCCAAAACTCCCTCCTCAAAGCCGAAACGCCGTTGTCCTTGTCATTACACCATTTTTCCATTTCGCGAATCAAACCATCAAATCATAAGCCATGCTGGCAAATCGTCAGCGGCACTAGCTTCTTTTGTAGCATATCCAGCGACGTGGACAAAAGCATCACCGTCGTCACCGTCACTATCCGATTCCGCATCTGTTTCGAAGTCCGTGTTCATGTCGGCGGAATCATCCGCCAACTGCCGTACATCCCCCTGATGCATAATCCGACGTGCGTGTTCAATATCTTGTTGAACTGTCGTTTCTGGGTTGGCCAGGCGGTGGTGAGGTTTCGACGGGGGACAGACGTCAGTTGAGCCAGGTGCCTTTTCTCCGCCGGGTGAAGAAATCTCGGTGTCAGAGTCATCTTTCCGGCCCTTTCGCTGTCTTTCATCATCGTTCATGGCCTCGGAGTTATCTTCCTCTTCTGCAATGTCCGAGTCTCTGATAATCGAGTACAGGTCCCTCAGCGACGTGTGCATGTTTATGAGCGACTCCAGATGCAATCCAGGAATGAAGAGCTTCAAAAGCATATTTAAGCCGATGCTTGCGAAAACAAACGCAACGGGAAAGGTAAGGTTCGTGCTAAGGAGTCTAGGCTCCCTACCCAGCACGGAGAGTAGTGCGGCAGAGAGGTGCTCAAGCATCAAAGACTTGACCAGGTATATCATTTCCTCTTTTGGGCCAGCAAATGATGGGTAGGTCTTGGAGATGATGCTGTTGGTGATGCAAGGCCCGTACATGAGAACGCAGAGAAAGTGGAATAGTATCTCGAAGTAGTGCACAGGGCGGGATACTGTCGTGACAGCCTTTTGGAACCAATCAAGGGTGGAGCCAAAAGCAAGCGCTTCATTC
Organism: Curvularia lunata; assembly: GCA_005212705.1. Lineage (NCBI taxonomy): Eukaryota > Fungi > Ascomycota > Dothideomycetes > Pleosporales > Pleosporaceae > Curvularia > Curvularia lunata. The sequence goes on along the minus strand of PELC01000069.1, from coordinate 76,117 downwards.
CTCCGTTTCCAAAGTTTCTTGAGAAGTTCTGGCGAGACACGGGGCTGGCCGGCCGGCACGGTCGAATTGCCCGTATACACAAGACGACAAGGTTGGTCTGGTTGGCACTGCAGTGCGAATCCGAATGGAACTGGAGGAAGAAGGCGCTCTGGAGGGACAAGTTCATTCGTGTGCGTGACTTCATCAGCGGTTGCGCTGTCCGTGCGAAGAGAAGCCTCTTCATGCTGACTCGAGCCAACAAGACGACTGAAAAGCCAGCCTAGCCTTTGCCTGACAAGACCAAGGGTTTCTTCGGCGATTCGGCGCGCTCGATAACTGAAAGTTGCCCAACAGGTCACAACAGCCTCTTGTGGAGTCGTCGTTTCTTTCACAACCAGTGGTGAATGTTGCAGTCTGCCACATTCCTCTGTTGCCCACTGTACGACCCGCTCACGCACATCATAATACTGAAAACCGAGACCGATGAGTTCGTGGTGCGCCTCCCTGAGTCCGCGGACAAGGCACTCTTCGTAGGTCTCCATGAGGTTGCGTCTCAGCCGGGTGGAAACAAGGTCATCTAGACGGCTGTAGACTATTTTTTCCTTGCGCAGAGCACTTGAGTGCGCCCGGAGCTCGTCATCAGCTCGCTTAAACTCGGCCCATTTCAAGTTGGACACACTGGTGATGCTAATTTGGAAGGCCAACAGGGCGGTAGTGAGATAGACCAGGCAGGCGGCGAGGAGCATGACATGTGGGCGTGCACGTTCAAGCCTGGTCTCGGGAGATGTGGTTGACTTGCGTAACTTGGCTGTAGTAGGCTTTTCTGAGCGCGAAGGGCTCCGGCCAGAGGCACGGCTTTGTTCTGCAGATGGCATTTTCTCGTCTGCGTCAGACCTTGTTAAATTTCGGTCGTTCCTGGGGGTATCGGTCCTGGAGTTTCAATGCGGTCACCTTTTGTGTGGTGACCTCTGGAAGCTACCGGCTCTTGTAGTATTCAAAAGGGACAAGGGAGTTGCGGGTGTCCCTGTATTTCATTGAATCAGTAAATGCCATGCGAGAAATGGTTGCGACTAGTGCGTGGACTACCCGTGGTTGCCACTCGACCAGTGCGCTAGGTAGCCGTTTGCAATTTGGTGAGAGGAACCGACGAAAAACGGCACTGCACGTAGGTTCACCTCGTTGATGCAAGTTGTTCAATCGATACGACATGGGCTGTCTGGGGTTCGTGATGATGTTATGTAGTCTGGCAGAGACAAGGCAATCCCGGGATGTGGGTCAGGCAACTCAAGCGCGCTGAGGTATGAGAACCAGCTCCACCTTTGTTTGCTTATTTGCGCCGCGACAATGGCGCGGAACACCATGGCGCGCTGCATGTGGGTTTCACTATTGGGTATCATAGAAGAGGAAGCGCCAGAAACTCTCGATGAGATGAAGAATATGTTCCTGACGTCTACTGCTTGCGTGTTCTTTTGCGCGGTGCTCTCCCAATGTCCTCGATGTCTGGAATTGCGCTTTCCACTTCTTCAGCCTTGACCTCGGTAACATTTTCCACCACCTCCTCCTCCTTCACTATTGCGTCGCCCTCGGGCGCCTCCACTTTGACGACGGCTTCCTCCTTCTTGACCTTTGTGCGCTTTGCCACTGCTGCCGATGGGCATAGGCCTCGATCTGCCAGTTTACACTCACCACATTTCCTGCCCACTGGAAGACATATTGTCTGACCAAAGCCTACAAGTAAATTATTGATGTCGTGCCACTTGTCTTTGGGCAGCCACGATTCTAGTTCTGCGCGTGTCTGCTCTGGTTGCTGTGTCTTGTGCCAGCCCCATAGGTTGGTGATGCGATGAACGTGTACATCGACACCTATGCCCTCAGTGCGACCCCAGGCTGCACTCATTGTCAGGTGCGCCATCTTCGGGCCTACTCCTGGCAGGGACACGAGACCCTCAATTGTGTCAGGTATATCTGAGTTCCACTTGTCTCTCAGTATTTCGGCCGTCTGCTTGATGTACTTTGTTTTGAGGTTGTGGAAGCCCACTTTGTTGATGAAGGCGTTCAACTCAGTGGGCTCGAGCGCGAGGACGGATTCGAGATTGAAGCCCTGGTATGTGTCAGTTTGGGATAGATTGCATGGGTCAAGTGCGACAGACTCCTGGCATGCTCTTCTGCATCCCCCATATTACAGGAGCGGTGACGGTGTCCTTGGTCTGGCTGCTCAGCATGAGGGCCACGAGCGTCTGGAACCGTTGATCTCGTGGCGAACTGCTCCTGTCGGCTAAGCTCTCGCAGCCCATTGTATCTACGGGGGCTGGGTTCTCATTGCGCATTTCCCTGGTCAGAGCATATATCTCCTCCCAGTTGGCAGGCGGCTCGACCTTGATGGACCCATCGCTGGACTTTGTCTTCTTTGCAGGTGCACGACGCGCTTTCTTGACTTTGGCGGTCTTGGCGGGCGACGCAATTGCAGTGAGGGATATCTCTTGCGCTTCCTGTTTTACGGCGACGGGCGCATCCTGCCCCCTTTTTCTCCTTTTTGGCGGTGGCGGCACCTCACCATCTGAACCCGAGTCTGCTGGGACAGAACTAAAGTCGGACTCGGAGTGCTCATTCTCGGTGTTTTCAATCTCGTTGTCGGAATGATCCGCCTTGATTTTGGGCGCTGGCGCATTGATAGCTGATCGGGTCTGTCTGAGGGCGCGCTGGGCGCGACTCGCCACAACTCGGGAAGTATCCCGGGAGATTCGCGAGGTCCGCATGGCGCGCAGGCAGATGCGTAGCGGCACTGGTGCAAAGATGGCTGCAATCACTCGATTGCAATGCAGTGTTGAGAGAGGGAAGGAAACATGATGAGGCGCACATGATGACGCAGACGCGGTCCCCTAAGCGGACAGCCAATGAGGAGGGTGCTGACGGCACGCGACTTCGCGACAGCACGTGGGGGACTAGAGCAGATTGGTCGAGACCTGTCCAAGCCCAGCAGCACGCCCACGGCCAAGTTTGAGCCACGGCATTTTCTTCTTCAATGAATCGATGTTACGCCGAGGGCGACGGAGAGGGGCCGACGTCGAGGAGAAGCGGTATGGATGCAATTTGGAGGCCGCCAATGGCACATGCTCCAGGCTGGTCTTTGGTACCGCTGCAGCCAGTGCTCCGATTAGCTTCAGTGCCGACAATGGGCTGCCAATCAAGAACGCATCCCCTGTGCTCGCACGTCGTACCACTTGTGGCATGTGTGGCGGTGTGTGGCGGCAGCGAGGCTGTGCGCCGCCTAGTCGACGGGCTGGGTAAGACGGATGCAGGTTAACGTCATAGGACGGTACGGGGTCAAGGGCTCAGATCAGATCCACGCCGGTGCCATGGTGATGCTCCTTGTGAGGTGTCTCTGTCTCTGCCTTTGTTCGTTCAACAAAGACGCGCCACGTGTGGCCACGCTTTGTTGAGCACAATGGCCGACGCAGCGGTCAAGGCCTGCCCGGGGTCTGAAGACGAAACCAAGGGTCCCAAAGTCTTTGGTTCGGCATGCAATCCTCGTGCAGTTGCACTAGGGCCAGCGGTTGTTTGGCGCAAACGGCGGGCGGCTAACCACAGCCAGCGACTTCGTCGACGCCAGTGACGCCGCCAAGCCGCCGGCCGCCCGCGCATCAGGGAATGCAAGGCTTGAAACACGTCCTTTACCCCAGTAACCTGTGCATCCTTACACCCTTCAATACCCTCGCTCGGTGCTTCTTCCATGCACTGTGCTTTTTACACCTACATCGCTCTCGTCAACCTATTTCCCTCGACTCGCAACTGCACACAACACCGCTTGCTCTTCTCCTTGACTTGGTCGTCCATGGCCACCTGCATTTAACCGCAGGGGGTATCCGTTCACCAGCCCACCACTCAGGCACTCCACCATGTCCAGCACAGCGGGCGCCGCCCAGCCGACGAGCACCACCGGCGCTGGTTCGGCTGCGCGCAAAGAAAACCAGAGCATCGAGAACTTTGCCGCTTCTTTATCCACGGCCGCAGTCATCTTCGGCGTGCAGATTGCTGTCTTCCTGATCCTCAGCGGCAACTGGAAGCTACACAAGACAAAGTCCCGCAAACTCGCAGAGGACCAAACCCAGGACGGAGTCTCGCGACAAAGCCTCTTCTACAAGATCTAGTATGCACTCCATGCCTGCCATGGCCAATGTCTGCTGACAAGAACTAGTTACTACAAGACTGCCTTCGTACCTGCCGCAAAGCGAATCGCTGCCCCCATCACTGCAATCGAATCCTTTAAAAATGTCTTCACAATCAGCGACCCCGAGCTCATTCGCGTTGCTGGTGTCGATGGCTACCTCTTTCTCCAATACCTGCAGCTGTTGCTGCGTATATTCATCCCAATGGCCCTTGTTATCCTGCCAATTCTCCTACCTTTGAATCGGATCGGCGATGTGCCCGACGTATCTGGCCTGGATTCATTCGCGTGGCCCAATGTTGGTGTGCCAGGAAAACACGATCGACTCGTAGCGCATTTGATTCTCGCCGTCTGTGTCATCTGCTGGGTGTGTTTCAACTTTTACTTGGCCCTCAGACAGTTTGTTCGCCTGAGGCAGACGGTTCTCACTCGACCCGATCACCGCATCCGAGCTTCTGCCACCACCATTCTTGTCCAGAGTATTCCCAAGAAATGGCTCACAGTCGCTGCTCTCGATGCACTCTACGATGTCTTTCCGGGCGGCATCAAGGATATCTGGATCAACCGAAACTACGAGGATCTCATGGACAAGGTAGATGAGCGCCTCAAAGTCGCAAGAGCCCTTGAAGCCGCAGAGACAAACCTCATCATCAATTGTACCAAGAAGCACAAGAAGATGCAGGAAAAGGCAGCAAAGGAGGCGGGCGAAAAGAAAAAGACCAAAAAAGAAAAGAAGCAGGAAGAAGCCATGCAAAATCATGCCATCAACCAGGAGACCCAAGATCACGGTGTGGATGCTAATAATCCTCACGAGATCGAACAGCAACTTCAAAATGTTCTGGCCGAATCCGATTCATCCTCGTCCTCTTCGTCGTCGTCAAGATCCTCTTCCCCAAGTCGCAAGCGCGGCATCATACCCATTCCTTTGTTCGGTGAAGGTATCCATGCAGTTGGCGAAGGTTTCCGCGGCGTAGACCGTTTTAACAGAAAGATGTACGGCAATGTGCGAGGTGTTTTTGGTTCAAAGCGTCGTCCCAATCAACCCGCAACTTCTGACCCCGGACAAGCTGCTGTGGATGGATCCGACGAGGTCACGTACTCTTCACCAACTTCGGCAGACTTCCACACCAGAGGCGTTAGCACCGACAGTCAAAATCCTCTAGCAAACAAGGAAAACTACTACTCAGATGACCATGCCTCCGAGCCAAACTCTCCACCTCAGGATCTCAAGGCGCCTGCAGTCGAGGCTGAGGAAGAAGACAAGAAGCCTGAAAAGGTCGGATGGAACCAGCCGCTAAAGAAACTAAAGGCTATCTACGTCGGACAAGCTGAATTCATAAGCCCAAAGCCATTCAGAAATGACGACCAGCCGCCTATGGAGATTAAAGACGCGAGCAAGATCAAGTACGACACAACAGGACTGTGGGATGAGAGTTTGCAAGAAGATGGCGAAGATGCTCTCTGGCGCAAGTATCTCAAACCAAAAGATCGAGACACGATGCGCTTACCGTTGTTCAACGTGTCGTGGTGGCCCTCATTGCCATTGGTTGGAAAGAAGGTCGACACAATCTACCACTGCCGCAAAGAACTTGCTCGCCTCAACGCCGAAATCGCAGACGACCAAGCCCATCCGGAACGGTTCCCTCTCATGAACTCTGCCTTTATCCAGTTCAACCATCAGGTTGCAGCGCATATGGCCTGCCAGTCGTTGAGTCACCATATTCCCAGGCAGATGAACCCACGAACCGTCGAAGTCAATCCCAACTATGTCATGTGGGAGAATCTCACCATGAAGTGGTGGGAGCGATACCTACGCATGTCCGGTGTCATTCTCGTCATCGTTGGACTCGTCATCTTCTGGGGTATTCCTGTTACCTTCACCGGTGCTTTGTCTCAAATCGATACCCTTACCACGCTACTCCCATGGCTGGGTTTTATCAATCGTCTTCCTCAATGGGTAGTCAACTTCGTGCAGGGTGTGTTGCCACCTGCGTTCTTGGCCATCCTCTTCGCTCTACTGCCTCTCGTGCTACGCTTCCTGGCAAGTGCCACTGGTACAACAACATTAGGCGAACGCGAGTTGCTCGTCCAGAATTTCTACTTTGCCTTCGTCTTTGTCCAGTTGTTCCTGGTCGTATCTATTTCCACGGGTATCACAACGGCTATCGACGATCTTGTCCACGACCCCCTCAGTGTTCCTCAGACTCTAGCGAAGAGCCTGCCAAAAGCTGCCAACTACTTCTTCTCTTACATGATTCTGCAAGCGCTCAGTATTAGTTCCGGTACTTTGTTGCAGATTGGTGCCGTCGTTATCATCATCTTCCTCCGCTTCATGGATACCACGCCTCGAGAAAAGGTTTCAAGAGTGCTGCAGAGACCTGGAATCAATTGGGGTACTATGATCCCCGTCTACACCAACTTTGGTGCAATCGGTAAGTCTGCATTTAAGCATGTGTCCCAGTTGCCTGCGTCTCTAACAACCAACAGGTCTCATCTACTCTGTCGTGTCACCGCTCATTTTGATTATGATGCTGATCACCTTCTGTCTCTTCTGGTTTACGTACCGGTACCAGATGATTTATGTTAGTTACGCTAAGGCCGAAACCAATGGTCTCATCTTCCCCAAGGCCGTCAACCAGCTATTCACCGGACTGTACTTCCTCGAGCTGTGTCTGGTTGGTTTGTTCTTCCTTCAAGAGGACGAGAATCGCAACCAGTCCTGTTTCCCGCACGCCATCGTCATGATTATCATGCTCATCTTCACTGTCCTCTTCCAGATTGTGCTCAACAGGGCGTTTGGACCACTGTTCACATATCTTCCAATCACATTCGAGGACGAGGCCGTCAAGAGAGATGAAGAATGGGAGCGCGCCCAGGCCAGTCGATGGAAGCAACCTGACGAACATACCTCTCTCACCGCTCAGGAAGATGCGCAGTTGGCGATCGAGGAACGTGACCGAAGCCCGCTCGCAGAGAAGAAGCGCCGGCAATCGTCTCGTGACCCAGAATCCTACGAGTTGAGCAACTTGGATGGAAACACGTCAGATGCTGTTGGTCGATCGCCAAAGCCAGGCCGCGACAACAGTTGGGCTAACCGCTCGCGCCACGGTTCCAACTCGCGCTCACGTTCACAGTCGCAACACGCTCGTTCATCGCACAAGAAGAAGGACAAACACAAGGACCCCTTGGACATGATTACCAACACGCTCAAGAAGGGTCTCGACGACGTTGCCAAGCCCATGCGTGACGCCGAAGCACAAGTTCTCCCTGCGGGCAACCTGTTCGACGAGGTTGATGACGAGCTTGCCGACATCGAACCCGAAGCCCGCCAGAAGCTGATTAAGCGATCTTTCCAGCATCCTGCTACGCGCGCCATTCAACCCGCAGTTTGGATCCCGCACGATGAGCTCGGTATCGCTAAGGACGAAATCGAGCGCACCAGTGCCTTTACTAAGCGCATCTGGATCACCAGCGTGAACGCACGATTAGATGCTAGTGGCAACGTCATCTATAAAGGACTACCGCCGGATCGGGATCCATTTGAGAATATCGAGGTTTAGAGCATTGTTTACATGCATAGCGTGGCTGTAGTTTTCAATTTCACCTGTTTGTTCTTTTTGGAAGCGAATCCTCGTGTTGAGGGTTTTTTACTGCCTTTTCATAGACTTTGTTCGCGAGTCTTATGCGCGATATACCCAGGCTACTACAATATTATTATTATTAGATGCTGAATTATTATCCTTTTGCACGCTTGAAGGTGTCCGGTGTCCAGTGTCATTGCATTGTTACAAGTTGCGATTGGGTGATTATAACTAGTTAATATGCTTATGGGACAAATACAGTAAATCTTGCTTTTGCATTTCTGTTCATATGGGATATGTAACTGAGACAAATACAGTGTACTCTTTTTTCGCTTTTTGATTCGTATAGGATGTGTCACTGAGACAACTACAGCGGATTTTACTTTTACGTTTTCACTCACGCAGAATACACACCTGGGACAAATACAGCGTACTCTTCTTTTAATTTCTTATTAAAACCGGTCTTACAAGCAAGGCAAATACAACGCTTTATCAAACACGCTACGGTAAAGTTAAAATATACACTAAAGGCATCTGAAAAGAAAATCCCAAAATCCCACCAAACAACGAATCCAGGCGTTGTGTTCCCACGTCCCCATCCCTCACTCCCTCAACCATTCCTCCCACGCCACCCTCTCCTCCCCCAGAATCTCATACTCACCTGGTACCTGAACGAGCGAATTTGTAAAATCCGCTTCAGCCAGCACATCAAGCTGCCTCTCCACACTAGCTTCAACAGCAGCATCGTCATAGAGAGACGCTACTGCTGGTGGTGCTGGTGCCACTGCAGCAGACGACGACGCGGGTCGATACTAGCAGCCCGCGAAGTAGATGCAGTCTGGGTCGTTGAGACCGAGCGGAGTGCCTGTGAAGTCACAGGCAGCGGCTGCGGGACCGGCTGTTGAAGCCGGAGGGGGAAAGGAAAGTAGGGCTGCTTCAGCAGCAGCAACAGTAGGGAGGGGGGAAGGCGGAGTGGAAGGCGGAGAAGGGAGAGAGGAGGAAGGAGTGGGAGGAGGGGGAAGGCGGCGAAGAGGTTTTTTGGCCCTTGGCTTTTTGGCCGCGGACTTGGAGGAGGACGAGGACGAGGAGGGGAGAGAGCAAGCAGAGTCTTTGCTCTTTGGCTTGCGGGGAGGGCGCTTGGTTGGCAGCCCTTTGGAGGCATTGGAGGGTCTGCCTCTGCGCCTTTCTAGAGGCGCGGTGATGGTGGTGGTGGGTGCTTGGGGGGTTGGCTCCACCGTGGCTCCCGAGGGAGCAGTGCCCTGCTGTTGGGCATTTCCTGAGATGAGGTCCATGACCTCGTTTTCGGGGACGGGCGCCAGGATGATGGGCGCCGCGTCGGGTTGAGGAACCTGCTCCGCCGGCAGAGCAGGGTTGGGGTCGAGGTAGGCGGAGGGAACATCTAAACTCCCCTCCAGCCCTGTGGCCTGCTGCGGTTGCAGCCACATTTGTTGTTGCTGCTGCTGGGAGAACTGGGATTGCTGCACCTCCAGTGCAGCAAAGCTCTGTCGGCCGGGCATGAAGCCCAGTAGGGCGGAGAAGGGCTGTGGCCTGCCCATTTGGGGTTGGAGAGAAAATTGTGGAGGCGGAAGGCAAGAGACGTTGAGCCACTGGCCTGCATCTGAAGAGAAGATGCGGCCGTTCATGCTTTGACTTCGGCAGCCGAACATTGTGGCGGTTTGAGAAATGAAAGAAGAGAGGCTGCGTAAATTGAGAACTTTGGTTTGATAAGAGAGATGGAAGAAGCTTGAAGAGAAGAAAAAAAGAGTAGTCAGAGGGATTTGGATTTTATAAATGAGTACTTTCTCTATGGTAACAAATCGTAGCCATAGAAAGCCACTCCACTTTTCTGCATCACAAGCCATCTGTTCTGTCCAATTCTATGCGAGGCGCCGATGACGAGGCCACAGTCCGTGGTGGGTCCAAAAGCCTCTTGAGTCCAACTTGCGACCCAGGACGCCTACATCCCTTGGAAGCGCACGAATCCCCTCCTCTACCATAAGTTCGCCGACCCACTTTGTGTATTGCTCATGAGTCTCTTGCTCCTCATTGGACATGGACTCTCCAGTCATAGAGCTGAAGCTCATGATGAGGTCGTACCAATCATAGACACGCAAGTCGCCCACTATCCACCGCTTGCCTGGCGTGAAGTTGCGATGCGTCGCAATTATGGCTCTGGCGACATCTTCACCATGGATGAAATGTACCGCTCCCTTCTTTTTGATATCGTCTTTTGATTGGACGATGCGAGGAAGCCATCTTGCTGGAACGCGCTCACCGCCATACAGACCAGCCAAACACAGTACGCAACCATGGAGCGAGCGCAGTTCGTCCTCGGCTATGGCTCGATTGTCTTCCTTATCGTAGTGTGCGTCATCGTCACTCCAATCATTGGGCACTTTGTTGTAGATGCCTGTCGATCCGAGCTGGATCCAGTTGTTCCGCGCGCCATGAACAGAGCGGTACAGTCCGACGAGAGTTTTCGACTGCCCGTGACCTTTGAGCGGAAAAGTAATCAGCACTGTTTTAGCGGCAGGCAGCCGCTTGTACGGCTCTGGATCACCAGATTCGGGGTCGAACTTGAAAGGTATCGTCGCGTCTCTTCCTGAAGTCGTAGTGGCCGCATAGCTAATGTCGGTGTCATTCAGTTGTGGAATCAAGAACGTGGACGTCCAGCCGGCGCCCAGGATCAAGAGGTCTACCTCTTTCATCTGCTGGCGCAACATCCTGCTTTGATTGATGGTGTTTTGGTGTCTACAGAAGATTGATGAAGTCGGTCTGTAATTAACGTGTTTACCAGAGTTTTGTGCTTGGCAGTGTTGGAGGTGTGGTTGGCACAATGCGAGTATGGTGACGCACTCTCCACATGCGCCAAATTAGCTGCATGTTCCTGGATTCTGCACAGGCCACCAGTTCTTCCCTCCATCTTTCTTCAGCCAATCGTTAGAAACAGTCTACTAGTTTCCGCAGTGCAGACAAACACAGGTGCGTACGGAGTCTAGGTGGGTTCCATTCTGGTGCATGTGAAGTCACAAGCGAACTAACTCACATTCCCTTGTTGCCTGGTTTGGCAGTGTGGACAGGGCATGTAGTTCGGAGGCTCAACCACGCAGATGCACCGCCCGGCAAAGCCAAGTGGCACTGACTTTACTTGGTAGCGACATGGCAGACCCAGTTTTGACATTTTCCGAGACAGGACTGCTCCTTGTGGGATGTACATATGTTCGTCCCGATTAGGTAAAGTTGGGTTTTGACGCGTCGCGCTTCCAACTCCTCCCCGCAGTTCCCTCAGCGATATCCCGCCCAGTACCCCTACAATGAGTCAACGTGCTTCAGTTCCCGGATCGAAACAATCCACAGTTGTCGAGCAGAAGCAGCATTTTCTCCAAACTAGAAAACACATCTTGTCACGTGGAATACCTCCGTCAGAACGACTACGTACGCTTGCGCAAGATGGAGGGATCGAGCTCAGCGTCATGAAAGGCGTGTTAGACAAAGGCGCGTCTCTCTGGGCATCGGAGATGTAAATACAAAGCTGACAGCATCTAGTCAATCGCGACCTCAAGCGGCACTCGCGGACAGTGTATAGTCGCCAGATGATCGAGCACGTTGTAGAGCAAATAGACACGCTGTACTGGGAGTCGGGTGCGCGACCCGTCGAAGGTGACCAAGATGATGATCATACAACATCAGATATTCACGAAGATGATGCAAACGCGCTGTACCAAGGCGCCGACCTCACCCTCGACGAGAACATTGCAAAACTGCCTGCGACATGGCATGGCCGCGACAGTCACGAACAAGTAACACAAGACGAATACCTCTCCTCTGTCTCGCGCTTGCAGGAGCTATCTGCCCAGCGCCAGACATTGCAGAATCAGCTCAACACGTATCGCACCCTGTTATCGTTGCTCGAACCGTATCGTCAACCCAGGAAAAATATACAGCCAAATTTGGCATGGAAGGACGCACCACTTGCTCCAGAATTGGCAAAAACAAGGACATTAGCCATACGTGTTGCGGCCAGGGTTGAGGAGAAATTTGGCAATGTACAAGTGCCTTCTACTGCGGAAGACGAGGATATCGATATGGAAGGACTCGGGAATCACGGGCAGGCAAAGGTAGACAAGGTGTTGGCAAGCTGGTAGGGATGCTCAAGCCGTCCTGGAACATAAGTTTGGCGTTGACAAATGATACCCCATTTTTATTGAAAGAATTGCATATAACTAACGTTTTCTTTGAATTGCGTTCTCGACATGTGCAAGATGAGAGAATGTGTTGGACCTATGGCAATCTTAACTGTGTTAATACATTTGGCTCTCATGAACAAGAGCCACAACGGTTACAGCTGCACATTTACCATGACGGCCCGCGCGAATGTAAATGCTTACCGTGGAGTTGGTTGAAGCTGTTCCTAGTGGGTCCGGACGGCAGCGGCCAATCCCGCACGACATCCGCCGTTAGCTTGCACCAGGGTCAACGCCGATTTAACACCACGACTACACTTCATTCAACACACCACTAGCCATGATTCTCCTCATTGCCTTGGCGCTGGTTGTTGTCCCAGCTCTTACGTATTATCTCACTACTGCGCTCTTCTTCCGAAGCGCGAAGAATGCTGCGACGGGGAAAAAGCCACCAACAATCCCGTACCTGGTCCCCGGCGTGTTCCATACGTTTAGCATAGCTGCAGAAGGGCCACAAAAGTTCTTTGCAAGATTATTGTAAGATAAAATTTTCACTCTCTATTCGACAGTGCTAACTTTTACTAGCAAGGAGTTTGGCAGCTTTGCCCCGTTTACTGTCAAGGCAGGCCTGCAAACTTTGGTTGTCCTCCGGGACCCTAAGCACATCAAAGTAGTGACAGAAGCATCAAAACCATCAGAGAAAAGTTCCATTGTTAGACCTGAATATGAGGACATCTTTGAGATTTCCAATCGCAATGCAAGCACCCAGGTTTCTACACCCGAAAATTACAGCGAAAAAGCAAATAATACACTCACAGCACCAATCCAAAGACACTTAACCGGCGCGTCATTGGCCGAACTAGGAGAGCTGTACGCTTCAAAACTCTCGAGCAATATGGATGACAAAATGTTCCAAGTTGGTACCTGGACACAGATCGAAGACTTTTGGTCCTTTTTTCAGCAAGTATTTACGAGGTGCTTGGTAGAGACTTTATTTGGATCAGCGATTTTTCGACAGTACCCTAAATTCGTAAAGGACTATTGGAAGTTTGAAGAAGCCTTGGAAACCTATGTACCGGGAATGTCATGGATGCTGGGATCGAATGCATACGAAGAGCCCCGCCAAGCATTACTTCAAGGTATCGAGAGATGGCTCAAAACAAGCCACGGTGGGAGTGGTTTTGCCAAGATTGGAAGCAACGATCCAAACTGGGATGAACTCAGAGGATCAAAATTTATTCAAGAGATTGACAGTCTACTCGCAGAGTTCTCATCTGAAGAATCACGAGCTGTGGAACTGCTTAAGGTCATACACTGGTGCGTACACATTGGAGCCCCTCAACTAGTAAGGAGTAAGAGTAAAATGCTGATCTACAAATGCAGTTCAAATACGAACCTTATCCCGTCAGCAATCTGGTCCATGATCGAGATACTGCGCAAGCCCGAATTGGCCAACCAAGTCAATGACGTTGTTTCCAAACATCGTTCAAGAGAAGCCAACACCTACGGCGTTATGGATATTGCAACTCAGTCCATCGTCAAATCACTGATCTGTGAGACCAGCCGTCTACGCATGGCTCAATGCATGATTTACCCTACCAAGGCGCATGACATCCTCCTAGACAGAGAATACGTACTTCCCAAAGGAAGCGCGCCAATCGCATTCTCACACGACATTGCATTGGATGGCAAATCATGGGCAAAAGCTCGGCCGCGTACTGTTGAGGTGCCACTGGAGGAGTTCTGGGCAGGAAGATTCCTCATTCCATATAGACCGAAGAAAAGAGGCGGTATCGAATCAGGCGAGTTCAACTTGGAAGGTCTTGAGCTATTGGCTCCCGCTTTTGGAGGTCACCAGAACCTCGGACTGGGCAGAGAATACGCAGAAGTCATCCAGGCAGCGACTTTTGCTGTCTTGTTGAATGAGTGGGAAATTCAATTGTGCGATCCGGAAGAGACCGATGCATTTATGCCTCCTATGCGCGAGCATGCTTTCGGCGCGGTAAGGCCAATAGACAGAATAGCTGTACGCATACGCAAGCGGAAGTCGAACCGAGGGCTGTAATTCTTGCCCACAGCACAAAATCACAAATGTACGTTATAACCATTATCCTTTGTCATTATTAAAAAAAAGCTAGCCCCTATATAACTCACAATAGAAATCGACTAGTTTTGATGTCTATCAGCGTGTTGTCTAGAAGACTGTCAAATCACATTTCAGTGTTGGTAGAGCAATCAGTAAAAAGCATCACATTCAAATCTCATTCCCGCCCATAGTTATTTACAATTGAATATAACCCCACAGGCAGTCTACCGAGCACAGCATGCCATCCTCCATCCACCTCATTTTCCTCCCAATCACCTTCCCCAAAACAACCCTCACATAGTTTCATGCTCAGGAAGCTATTGAACCAGAGGAACATCTACGACCTGGAGCCGCGGACGGCGTTGATCTTGCCGATCAAAAACCTGCCAGCCTCTGCGGCATCGCGGCCATAGCTGAGATGGGGAAGCAAGACAGCTGCAGAAAGGTTGCCGTCACAGACCGTGTCGCGAACAGCTCCGCCACAGAAGATCTTAAGCTTGTCCTTCGGGAAGCGAGGAATTTGCTGGTTATCAGCGCGAGCCTGAGTATCACCGAAGGTAACGACACCAGCGATCTGATTTTTGACAGCATCAGAGAGGTCCTCGATGGCACGGTGGTTGACGGCTGCACCTTGACTATAGTCATGGTTAGTCTCAATAAAGAAAAACAATGGTAAGTAGAAGACAAGACATACGAATAACCGCCGCAAACAATGATGGCCGAGGGGCAACGACGGTTGATGTCCTGAAGGATGTTGCGCATCATGAGCTCAGAAGCGAGATCAGTGCCACCGGGCAAGTAGTTGGTTGAAAGCAGGGCAGCATAGTCGATACCCTCAATGGCAAGGTCACGGCCGTATGCACTACGAAGCTCATCGCCAAGAGGCTGGCCAATAATAGAGCCCTGCAAGTTGAGTTAGAACCAAGCGAAAAAGCAAATCTTATCAATCAGCGCTTACCATATTGCCTGCTTCGGTAGAGCCACGAGCCCAAACAAAAATGATGTCTCTGCATCCACCACCAATCAATTGAGAAAACTCATTCTCGGTCAAACTGGTACGGTCCAAGATCTGGCGAGATGCAACCACAGCAGCATCCGTCTCAGGGATGGCAATAGGAGTAGCGGAGGAGGCAACAGCCAAAGCGAGAATGCTGAGGAACTTCATCTTTGCAGATGTTATAGTGATTGAAGATGATTTGGAAAAGAAGTGATTGAAGACTCTTTGGATAGTGAATGAAGGATAGGAAGCTCTGCTCTCTGAAGGCTTGCTGGATAGACATCGACCTGCGAAAGCTGTTGTCTTTATAGATAAGAAATCCTCCAGGATCGCTGTGGGTACATCTAGCTACTGCCGGCATGTATTCACTCCACATGGTGTCGCACAGACAGTTTACATCCCCAGAAACGTCGCCGACGTTGTGTGAGCCGAGGCAGTGAATGCACATATCAAGTGCTGTCCAATAATCTGTAGAGATCCAAAGCTTGCATTGCCCAGCCAAGGGTGCCGATATTAAACCAAGACCCAGATCAATGGCCGGGAGAGAGTGAATTGGAACATTGAAGGAGAACAATGTAAGAAATCAGTCGATTCCCGAAGGGTTGTGCCTAGGTAGAAATAAGATTCAGGACCTTGAAGCACTCAAAGGACCAATAGAAGACAAAATAGAAAAAAGACGCCTCGGTATCGCCAAATTTCTGGTCAAGTGATTCTGCTAAGTCATGCAAGAACTAGGCACTTTGCTGTATACGGACCATAGCTTCAGAAAGACAGCCGTTGGTAAGCTGCAGGGCAAAATGCGGGGTAGGGATAGAGACTTTGGACCGTTCAAAGTACGAATGGAGGGTTGGATATTGGATGGGAGGCCTGGGTGCTGCGGTTCAGTGGAGCTCTAGCTGGTGACTAGGGAATAAACGGATAGCACCCGTATTTGCGGCAGGCTGCACCCGATTGGTAGAAACCGTTCTTTACGAAACATTGGAAGAAAGCCCAGGCGGCACTAATCGGAGAATAACGGTGCCTCGCATGTACATAGATTTGGTAGGATTGCTTTTCCAGTGTAGGGCTGACCACCATGCAGACGTTGTGGTGTAGTCACCCCCACGACCTGTACTGATTATCCAGTACGTACCACGGCCTGAACGGCTACATCGCTGCACTTCTTGAGACTGCCGTCATCTCAAATACGTATTTCCAACAGTGATATGTCTGACATGGAACAACCATGACAAAAGCAAAACAGCTAGATGCCGTGATCCGGCACCTTGAAACGTGCTACGTCGATCCGCCCCTCCAGTTCTTTACTACGCTACTATTATGCCTCGGTAGGAATCGTCAATATATTAATATCCCGTCGAGCCAAGCGTGGCTTCATGCAGATGATCTCTTGACCACCACCATGCATCCTTGTTCAGTCTGGCACAAAAGTGCCGAGGTCTTTTTCAACCGCAGAGGAACTCACAACCTCCCTGTAGCGTTTGTAGCATCATGAAGAAATTAGAAATTACATATGGCGATGTGAAGAGTTAAAAGGAGGTGTTGTTCTCGTCCTTTTTGAAAGAGGACAGCATTGGATTTTCACAACGAGCAAAAAGCAAAGTATACGAACCACTGCAAAGCAAAATGCGTTACGTTTCAATCTCTCCTCTCCTGGCCTTCGCCTTGATTTCTATCTCTTCTGCTCAGGAAACATGTCCTGAGATTCCTGCCAATGACGTTCAAATCGGAGAGCCAGTGCCAATCGTACCAGGTGACATTCCCAAGGGATGTTCGGCGTATGAGATTCTCGTTGGTAAGATTCCAGCTCCCCTATCTACTTTTGAAAGTACAAACTGAACATCTCTCGTACCAGCCCGCGGTACCAGCGAGCCCAGTTTCCCCAAGTTTGGCGTTATCGTTGGCGACCCTGTGGTCAGCAATGTATCTGCCCAACTTCCCGGAGTTCAGGGCTATCCCGTTCAGGTACGTCCGCCGATTCACACCAATACTCGCCTGGACGCTGCAAACAAGATCTGATTCGACCCCCACTCCAACAGTACCCAGCCAGCGCCGAGATCATCACAGGCGGTCGACAAGGCATCAACGACATCGTCAAGCGGCTAACCACGCAAGCCGCCGCGTGCCCGAACCAAACCTTCTCTCTCGTTGGCTACTCCCAGGGCGCCAGCATCATGCACAAGGCCGCCGACCAACTTCCCGTGTCACTGTTCCCGAAAATCAAGTCGGTCGTAATGTTTGGCGACCCCAATCTGAGACTGGGCCGCCTGGGGGACAAGTTCCCGGCGGCTCTGCAGTCCAAAGTATTGGAGGTGTGCGCAAAGGGCGATCCCGTAAGTTCCCGTTATGAGGCTAAATGCTTGAACGGTGAGGGGAAGGGGAGGTTAAAGAGATCTCTGTAGGCTGACAGCATAATCTAATAGGTGTGCGATTCCGGAACTTGTCAGTATTACCATCTGACGTATGTTCTTCCGAAATTGATGGATCCCGCTGTGGCGTATATCGTGAAGGCTTTCAAAGGCTAGAAGATATGATGCTGGATCAAGGGTATAGAGGGAGCAACAAACAAACCTACTTGTGTATATACATTTTTTCTACAAAGCTGGCTTCGTATCTGCAATACAAATGGCGTACTTATTCTCATTTAACCCGTCTTCTCGCACCATTGCTGCCGCATTGCTCGCTTTATTCCCCCAAGCACCCCCACTCGTACCCCTCACAAGATCCATACGAATCCGAGAAAAAAAGGCGTGCTACTCCTTCCACCCGCAAAAGCTATTCGTTCAGGCCATCTGACGTCCCCCTCCTTCCACCTATCTGCATCGTCGTGGACCCGGACGCTAAACCCATCGGGTAGATAGCGGGCCCACTTGTATAAATCACCTTGCAGCCACGACTACTCTCCCGCCCTCGGTCGAAATCCTGGTCCGGCAATTAGTATGTACATCATAGGGCAGTGGTGCTCCCGTGATTCTCACGCGGCACGGGTTACTCTACCCCAGACGCTTGGTCTGGCAAATGCGGGGTGGCTTGGCGAAATACTAGCATGATGCATGTGGTGTTGGCTGCACGATCACGCATGCTGTGGTACGATGTGAACTGGGGGAGCGGATCTTGACCTTGATCTGAGGCCGAAGGTGTAGGGGTGGCCTTTATGCAGAGTGAACTTGGCTGAAGCTTGAGGTCCGTCATGTGCGGTGACCCCTGACCATTCACATTCCACCTAGTTACAGAGGCGGAAGCACGATGCTGGTAAAACGTTTTGCTGATATTTTGAAATCATGTGGAGACTTCTTGCGGTATTTTCGTATTATTGAGTCTGAATTCTATGTTGATTAAAGGAATCTGCACGCATGCAGAAATGCTATTCCTCCACCTGTAAGATACATCTGATGCTAAAGGGTATCAATTGCTAGAATTGTTTCCTGGATCCGCAATCATATCGAAAAGCTACCCTCGTCTAAAATTCGCCGTGCGCCATGCTGTGAAAATGGGAGATATGGTCTTGGCTGAAAAAGAGCCAAAGACAAGCTAGGGAAATTAAAGCTCGAAGTTGTCCAGCCAGTGCTGAATGACACGTTTGCCTTCATCAAAGGACTTTTTCTTCATGCGGACGATAATGGCAGCGTGTGAATGCCGGTGGTTGTGGATGTGGACTGGATGCTTCTTGAAGCCAACATTGTCCAACGCCTCGATCATTCCGAACTGCTCCGGCGTGAGCGCTAGTGTTGGGAACTTCATCTTAGTGTTCTTCTTTTGCTCTTGGATGGAATCGGCATCAGACTCGGACGTTGTTTTGTGCGCTTGTTCCGACGTCATGTGGTGCGAATCAGTACTCAAGTATTCTTGTTGCTGTGCGTGATTCGCATTTTCGTACATGCCTTCGGCCTCACGTCGCACAGCGTTGATCATCAGGGGCAGGCGATAGTGCGTATAGTCAATATCCGACCGGCCCTGCTCATGGAGTCGTATGCGTTGGTAGCTGCGGACTGACTGGTAGGCCGAGTTCATCAGAAACGCCGACACACCAATGGGAACGAAAACTGTGAGTAGCGCCACAATGGATGCGCGCCCGATCATCGTCTTGGTGCCCTCAGCTAGGCGCTGAGTAAGTGCTCGTGGCTCTTCGGGCTCTTTTGGGGAAACTGGATTCTCTCCATCGACAATGACATCATCATAGCCGCTTATGTAGTTTATCTTGATGGTGTCTAAATCGACAAAAGGGTCTGTTGAGGAGATGCCAGCAGTGTAGTATGTCACTGTCCGATCGTTGACAACATTGGCGTAAAGGCTGCGGTGCTTGAATTGAGCCAGCGCTTGGATGAAGATGCTTTCAGCGTCGGCCAGGACGGCTAGCAGTGGCCGGCCGGTGTCCCTGAACTTGTCGACACCAAAGAGTTGCCTACCGCTCATGGAGAGGGTGCGCGCGCCCAAGACATTCCACAAGTGGCTGTGATAGCCTTTGAGCGGTGTTCGGACGCCAAGATGGGGGGTCGCGAATGTTGTGAAGTTCTAGTAAGTTTAGCACGTGACGCCGGGTCTGGGGTTGGCAAAGGACGTACCACTGGCCGTATCTTATCAAAGATGCCCCGGCGAAAGAGCAATCCGATAGCATAACGGGCGATAAGGCCTCCGAGCGAATACCCTACGACGCTGATTTTTGTTATGCTATGGCCGCTCTCGGTCAACTCCTCGAGCTTCCCTTCGACTTCTTGGGCAACACGCTCGCCACCCGTGTCAATGCCATCGTAGGTGAAGCTGCCGGCGTTGCGCGTGGTGACCAGCACATGGAGTTTCTCCTGCGGAAACCTTTCGCTCAAGGTAGTGCTGACGTATTTGAGGTGCTCGGGGTTGCCCCAAAGACTGGCCGTTGTCAGCGCGATTGCTTTGCCTAGTCACGCATTGAGGCAGTGAGTGTGGTTTGCAGACGTACCCATGGACGATGACACAGAGGTGGTCAGCCTTGTCGGACATGGTGGCGGACGTGGAGGCAGTGAGTGCGGTGAAGGTTGTTGGTTAGGGGAGTGCAGCCAAGGGCGGAGTTTATGTACTACGGCACCCCACGTCCAGATATCGTCCGTGAAAGGCACAGCCCTGCGTTATGCGCACAGCCACGGCTGTTATCATCGATGACGGTCGGACTTAAGAAGAACAGCAGCTGGGCACGACCGCATCAAGACGAGTCCGAGCCACAATGCTGCCCCCGAGCAAGCAGAGCTGACACACGATGGCGGGCAGCGCAGCGACGACGTTGGCTGTCTTACATGATGACGGAATGGCATCGCCGCTCTAAAGTCGCGTAGACCCTGCATGGGGCGCGCTCGGGCCCCATCCGCTTGCAGCGACGCGTGCCTGGCCAAACTCACCCCGTCTCTCACCTTCACCCTCTGATTGGTTTTGCCGTTGTCGCAAAGTGGGCCTGCTTACTCGAAGCAACTACACGCTGTGATCCGTTTGCTACAAACCCATCAACTTTCTCTTACTCTCTTCCTTCTCTTGCTCTCTTACCACTCCACCAGGAACCTCTCGCCGGCATTGTTGAACCTCACTCGACAGACCGCATTGCCGCGATTGGGTTCATACTGACCAGAGTCAGCAGTCATCAAGCTCTTAGCTAAGCGCGTCTATACGTTTGGTAGCAGTTCAACCGACCCGAGCCAGTATGTTGTTTACCATCTGCGCCTGCATCTACGCTGAAGCAAACTAATGCACAACACTGACAGTCATGTGGCCTTCAAGTTCACCGTCGAGCTTTGCTGAGGTATCATGCCCTCAGGGCCCATCCTGCACACTTCCTAATTGTTTCTTTCGCCATCCAGTGCCTAACAGGCCGCCCCCTCAACCTCCGACAACCACGGTACATGACCCTCAGACTATTGAAATTTCATGCTAATGTAAATCTGAAGGTGCCTCCAGACGCCAATGCACCTAACCCACCAGGTCCCGACGTATCAACCACTGTATCAAGTGCTTCCACTGCGCCAAATGCTTCTAGAGCCACAGGTACTTCTACTACGCCAGGTGCTTCTACGGCTACAGGTGCTTCCACTGTACCAAGTGCTTCCGCTGCGCCACGTGCTTCTACGGCCACAAGTGCTTCCACTGTGCCAAATGTTCCGAGGACCATAAGTGCTTCCACTGCGCCAAGTGCTTCTACGACCAAAAGTGCTTCTACGACCAAAAGTGCTTCCACTGCACCAGTCCCCTTGAGGCCGCGCAAGCTCCCGAAAGATCCAGCAGCCTACACCAGGCGAATAGTGCTTTTACAAGCACTGCACGCGGGTCTGAAAGTACACAATGACAAGATCACAAAGGCGAAAAACCCCGATATAAGGGCTTTCCACCTCAATGAAAACCAGCTGAATCAATTAGCAGTCGATGAGGAAGCACAAATTGCCACATCACATCCGTCAGTTTACGAAAACATACTAAAACAGCGGTTGGTAAAGCTCAAGACCATGTCTCCAGAACAGTGGGTCAAGGAGAGGCGAGCGGCCCTTGCCAGCGACCCAGCCAAGGAGCCACTACCCAAAAGAGTCGACACAGGCTTGAGCCCAGAAGACGAAATTACCTTCGTCCGTACGATGATGTGCGATCTGGACGAACTGCGTGCATGTAAATATGTCACTCAGTTACCGAGTGACGCAGAGGTGCATGAGGCCCGTTGCGCTCTCGAGACTTCCGCTGGATGGGAAGTGTGTGATCGTTGCAGGACGCGCTTTCAAGTATTTCCAGACCGAAACGAACAAGGCAAGCTCACGACTGGTGGAGAGTGCCTATTTCATTGGGGCAAAACAGACCGTTTTCAGACCAAATATTTCTGTTGTAGCAACGGAATAGGATCGCTAGGCTGCACCACGCACCACACGCACGTTTTCAGGACTACCGACCCAAAGAGACTGTCGCTCGACATGCCATTCATTCACACACCCGCAAATGACAAGGTCCCGAAGTCTTCGGCTGTGTCTTGGGATTGCGAGATGGGCTACACTACCAGTGGCCTGGAGCTGCTACGTATGACCGTTCTGTCATGGCCACAACACAAGCTGCTTGTCGACGTCCTCGTTCGTCCGTTTGGCACAATACTTGATTTCAATACCCGCTTCTCTGGCATTACAAAAGATCAGTTCCTCAACGCCAAACCATATGACCCGACACACCCTCGGCCAGTGGGCAAAGAGCTCCGCATTGTTGAGTCGCCGTATGTAGCACGGGAGCTCTTCCTCTCGCATGTCTCTCCTGATACTCCCATCATAGGCCATGGACTCGAGAACGATCTCAACGTTATCCGCCTCATCCATCCAATCATCCTCGATACGGGTATCCTATACAAGACAAAGAAGCCCCTACCTATTCGCCTCCCGCTGCGAGTGCTCGCGAAAGACCATCTCCTCCAGGATATTCAGCAAGCAGGTGAGGATGGTCATGACAGTTACGAGGATTCCCGTGCGGCGGGCGAGTTGGTGAGACTCAGGGTCAAGAAACTGTGGGCACATGATAAGAAAGCGGGATACAAGTTCAAGGACGGTGGTGTGCGCCCGCCCACGCCGCCTTGGGTTTCTCGACAACCGCAGCCAACAGTCGCTGAGGCGCGCTCAATGGCGCCGACCGCCAACATGACAGGATCGGTGGAAGCGACGCCAGCCGCTGACATGACAGGATCCGTAGGAGCGACCCCGGATGCCAACATGACAGAACCTGTAGGAACCACGCCGGCCACCAACGTGACAGAATCTGCAGAAACCACGCCTGCCATTAAGAGGAAGCTCGAAGGAGAGGGGGATGACAGCACTGGACCACCGCGTAAGAAGTTGGATGCGTAGATGCCTTGGAACAAAAGAAAGTGACTTGCAAGGGGCGGGATTCGGACTAGGAAGTTTCTGAATGACGCTACTTACGCGGAGAGATTTTGTACGTTTAGCATAGCGATGGGGCTTGGGTCTTTCAACTGCATGCATCTATCTGGGAGTTTCTTTCGCGCGAGGGTCTTTTCTGTACGTCTAGCATAGCGATGGGGTCTTTCGGTCTTTCAACTTTACATTAGCTGTACGCATTGAAATGTACGCATACACTGTACGCACGTGTCCCTTTGTTTGCCTGTGCAGCAGGGCGTCTTGATTGTACCTTTGTTTGTTGCGCCGATTTCAATGCATCAGCACCATTTGCTTCCACCCACTTCGCAGCAATCCTGTGCATACATGATGTCAGGTGATGATATATGTATTCCAGTATTCACTATCCTTCCATCAATTAATCCTCACTCCTCTCGGCGATCGGGTGGGCTCCTAGCCGGGGCACTTGGTGGGTGCTAAAAACTTGAATTGAGACTGCTAATAAGGCCATAGGGATTTAGGCTACCAGTGAAAGCCTCTCTACATTGAAATGCTAACGGGTTATAGGAGGCTAATAACCCACTCAGTGCCCCATATATAACATGGGTTGCTAAGCTAGGAGGGCGGCCGTTCGAATCTGGACGGTCGCTGGAGCAACAGAATCTGAGAGCAGTGAGGATTGATTGATTTTTTGCCTTTTCTTTTGCCGTTTTGTTATTCAATGTCCAGCTTGGCTACCTCCGGAAGGTGGATTTGACGGGAGAGATACTTGCTTGAGATCACAGCGGCGTGATTGTGATACTCGACATATCCACGTCCTCTTCGTCATCCTTATCCTCTGGCTCGACGTATTGTATCCTTTCGTCCACCATCCTTGCTTCTAACCTCCATCCCTACCGTCACCCGACCATACTCACATCCAGCCCCTGCACGCCCTCGAGCCCTTCCTTCGTAGGCTCATACACAACATCGGTATCCAAGTCCTTCATTACCGCAATCACGACACCTGCGCTCTCCACAAACCCATTGACCGCCACGCGCAGCATGCGGTTCGTCGTCGCTGCATAATCGACGCGCAGCACGGATTCCTCGGTCGAGTCTGGGGGCGTGGCGAGCGTGAAGCGTCTGCGTACGAGGGAAGAGAGTTCGGCGTCTACGGAGAGGGAGCGCTGTGCTGTTTGCGCGAGGTGCGCGGTGGGGAAGGGGATGTGGAGGGTTCTGGGTGTGATATAGGAGTTAGTTATACTGTATGGTGTGGAGAAAGCGAAGGGCGGGGAGATAGTACAGGGTGCAGGGGAAGTCTTCTGGCTTCCAGTCTTGCGTCGTTGCCATTGCGAATGGATTGCGCAAGCACGGCGGGGTAGGTGGGTGGAATTATGGAGATGCGGGTTTAACGGTCTCCAGAAAGGAAGACAAGAATTTCTCTGCGCGTATGAAAGTATCCAGCCGTCGAGTTCTCGAACCAAGAATTGCGAACGGTATGCTCATCGCAAGTCGCCGCTGCGGCCGCCCTAAACTTTGCCATGCGGCTTAAATCGCCAAAATGTGGGGGAGGGGCACCGCGTTTCTGCGCGTTCCGCAAGGAGCATAGCGTCGATGCACACCAAGCTATGGCCCGCCTCTGGTACCTTATTCGAAAGCGTCATACATCATCATTATCGAGCAGTTATAGGGTACAATGATGCGTCATGGTTCGTTCGCTAGTGATGTCGTATGCCTCGGTTTTGCTCTTGTCTCTCTTACCTTGCTTTCACCAGACTTGACAAGGTTTACTTTTTTCTGAGTATTTAATCCATTGACTTACGAGAACAACAACGACAACACGGGAGAGCTCAAGCAAACATTATCCACCATGTTCCGCAACACAATGATGCGGTCCCCTATGCGGCTCCGTGCCAGCACCACCCGTCCCTTCTCGCTCTCCGCCTCTCGACGCGTACAGCAGTATCCAAACGACTTGAGCACAAATTCAAAGACCAAAACGGACTTGTATGACAGCGATACACCGCATGCGGTGCAGGACAAGGTGAAGCAAGGCGACACGCACAATGTGCACGAGAGCAATGCGAAAGCGGGCATGGAGTGAGTCTTTCTCTTTTACCAATTTCACAAAAATTCACAAGGAAGAGAGGAGATGGGCAAGACCAGAGATACAATGCATGGTTTTCAGAAAGGGATGGCTAATGGAATATAGCAGTGCACACAAGGAAGGCCGAGGGGGCCATGCAACGGAGCACAAGGATTCAGCTGGTGGGAAGGACACGGCGAAGAAGGAGTTTCCCGAGGCGCCGGATCCGGCGATTGGCATGCAGGATGAGAGGGGCGGACGTGGTGGTTAAGCTCTAAGCGGTGGTTGAAGTTGCGAGTGATGCATAGGTAGCGCAGCAAGGGAGGGAATGACTAGGAAGGGTACGCTAGCGCTTGGAGATAGGAAAAACGGCACATGAGTAGATTCGAGCGAGTATGCATCAGCGCAGAATGCAATGATAACCGAGATACGCACGGTGAATAAGTTGAATCGATAGCAACGTGAGCGGTTTCCTACAATGGCAACTAACCCCAGAATAAGCTAAACCTATCTTCCTATGTACACACCGCACAAACAGCTCTCTCCGCCAAGTCAGTGCTATGCAAACCCCATCTCGGTACCAAATCCTCGGCCAACGCCAAAAAAAACACTCCATGTATAGCAATATATAGCACCCACCATATACACAGTACCACACACTAACATCTCACCTACATACGCATAAATACAGTGCTCACCCACCACCCCTATCCCTGTTATCCCGCCCGCTTCCCCCAAATTACCGAGTACATCCCTATCTCGGGCCGAAAAAGAGTCCCAGCACCTCAAGCGCTAGAAACCTACTCCAAGGCTTTGGGAAGGGAAACTTCATGCAGGGCGGATCCCTCTGCGTGAAATGCTATACTCTCACGTCTATGCCGTTGCGGCACGTGTGCAGGAAATGTTGACATTGGCGCAGCCGGTTCGGTGATGCTCGGTGCAATGCATGGGGAAATCTTGAAAGGGAGAGGTAGGTTGCGGGATCGGCAGGCACGCATGCGAGGTCAGCAGGACAGCGGGACGGGTGAGATGACGAGGTAGGAAGGAAGGAGTGAGAGCCTTCTTTTCACGTTGTGCTGGTGGTGTCAGTAGAGAGCCGCTGGGATAGTGGGTTGGGAGGGGAGAGTGGGGACATGGTTCGTTTGAGGGGGTGGTGCGTGTTTGTTTAATGCACAGAGTCAGTGTTATATAGGTGTTACTTCGGTGGTTTCCATGAAATGTTGAGGTAATTTTATTCCAATTTCCATCCAATGGAAACGAGGTTTCAAATCGAGAAACAAAACGTCTATCTTGCAATGGTATCTGATGCTTTCACAGTGCTTGCTTGTGGATCCTGCCCTCGTAGCTGGTATAAAAAAAACGTCCAAGAAAAAATACAAAGGCTGCGCTGGATAAGCCTACCCATACGCTTGCATGCCCTGAATCGAGAAGAGAAACAAACATGACCGTGTGCGCCGTTTCCGTTGTTTCGTGGCTAACACGACTTCCAAGTCCTGCCAACGCCTGTAATCGTCTCGTAATCAAATCTAATCGTACATGCTGTGTTATGACCCCGAGGCCGTGGTAATCGAGCTTCCGTCCAAGGTCGTTTGTGGGGGATAGGAGGTATTTTTGCGCGTCTTCTGTTCCTTGAGACACATGCCTTGGCGTCCAACCTTTTCTTGGAGGTAGTGGAGGCGATCCTTGTCACCGTCGTCAAAGGCAAAGGCGCCGCTCCAAAAGCCGCAGTCGATGTTTGTTGTTTCATTTCGAAAGATGACCTGTGCTTGGGCAGCGCGGTCGACTGGCGGCAGACCAGGCTTCTCGCCTTGTAATGCGCTCAGCATGTCTATTTCGCTCATTCCTGGCATGTGGTGGAAGAGCTCCGAATTTAATGTCCAGCAGCGTAAGCCGGGGCTCGGGTATTTGCTGCGTAGGTTGGGGTTCTGCGAATTCTTGGAGCGCTGCCACTCGGGCGTGGGCGAGGGCGTGTTTTCTCCTTTGTTGCACGCGTGCAAAAGCGCGACGTCGAAAGCACGCGCTCCGTCTTTCTTGAGTTTTGGCGGGGCCAAATCATTCAAAAGTCGTTCGGCAGCTAAGCGGGTCACGGCGTATCCAAAGGAACACAGAGGTAGCTTGGAGCGGTGCATTACTCGGGTGCGTTCGGGCATGCCCAACATGCGGAACAGGGATTGGGTAAAGGGATGCATGTCCAGCCAGGATGGCAGGGTCGGGTCGTAGTAGAGCTTGTGGGCTAGGGTGCTCAGGTTGTAAGACTGGCGGTCCGTCTTGGGTCCATCTTCCTCAATGACATCAAAGTAGTCGCCGCAGTGGCCGAGGTACAAGATGTCCCATGCATCCTGATCGCCCCAGTATTGGGTGCGGTTTGAATTTTGGTTAATGTGTGGGTGGCGCGAGCGCACTGGGGGGAGGAGCTCGCGCGTGACGCTTGCAGCGAGGGGAACTTGAACGCTGCGTAGCCGAATGTCCCAGTCGACATCGTCTTCGAGGATGAGTGCTGTCTCCAAGCCAGAATCCAGGAACCTAAGGACAGCGAATCAGTACGTGGATCAAGAGGGGGATGCATGCCAAGTCATACCAACGCAGGGCATTGTGGTGGCCCAGCCAAGCTAGGATGGAGCCTTTCTGTGCATTGGTTTGGCCGTTGATGAAGCGCTGGACATCGCCTTCTGTCCACTCGGGTTGCTGAGGGATGGTGAGTTCGATGTCGGTAACGTTGGCGGCTTGGATGAGCGGGCGCCGACGTGAGGAGCCTTCTTTGGATACGACGACGACGGCGCCGAAGCCCAAAGTCTTGTTTGCTGGAGCTTTTGTGGGCCGCGACTCGATGGATGACAGCCACTGGGTGTATATGCGGTCGGTGTCTCTGCTGTGGTACCAAATGCCAATGAAAACCAGGACGATGAGGAGAAGCAGAGGCGCTGGGCGCTTCCTCGAGGCAAGCATGCTGGGCTAACGAGATGGACGGGATGCTGTGAGAGCGCGTCGAATATTATACATGTCCGCGAGGGGCAAAGGGGCAGCAGAGGAGAGAGGGGCAGGGGTGAGGGGCGCTGTAGCTAGAAGAACAAACGAGAAGATGGGGAGAGCATTAAGAGCAAGGACGAGGGAAGCAGAAGCAGAAGCAGAGACGGGCCCGGGGCGGGCATGTGTGGGCAACGGGCATTTCTAGTCGATCCATGTCATAGCAGACGGCAAGCAGCAGACGGGAGCTAGACGGGGGTCTATGGCACAGACACGGACGTCCTGTAACCGCTGTAACAGGCTACTTTAGATTACCGGCCATGGCACGGGGATTGTCGTCATTTGGCGCTGGTGGAGCTGGATAGTCGTGATGGCGCCGCCGCGCCGCCGTGCAACTGCAGCTGGCCCCCGAGTGCTTGCACCGCAGGCGGGCAACACATGGTGTTCCCGTGGGCTTGTTTCGTGGAGCCGACTTTGTTTTCGGTGTCGCGGGCTGGGGCGTGGTGTTGCACCGAGAATGGACGCAATTAAGTTACAGGACGATCAAAAGGACGGGCGGCCCGTGCGCCCAGGCACGCGCTAGGCCCATCCCGGCTCGCTGAGGACGACGACGACGTTGACGACGACAACGACGACAACAGGACCGCCATGGCAGCCAAGATGGCGTCGCCCCAAGATGCTGTCGCACGACACCCCGTACCGTGGGAGTGCTGCATGCTGGCCGTGGTGCAATCCGGCTGGGCGTCTCCGCTGTCGCCAACGGCTTTTGGCTGTGGCTCTGGCGTGGCCGTGTCTGACCTGTCGCGCTGAAACTAGGCGTGCAGCCGGCTCCTGGCCCTCCGCATCGCGCCCTTCCCGAGACCCTTTTTCCCTTCTCGACTTGCATCCTCTCAAACACGGCCACCAGGGCGCACGACATACTCGCCGCCAGTCTTCCTGCGCCTGCGCCTGCACCACATGCCCGCCCACTCGCTGTCTCCTCACTAATGGCCACGCTGGCTTCGCCCTCGCCCCCGTCCTCTCCCTCCCGAACAATGCGCCGCCGCTCCTGGGCCCGTAAAGTCGAGCGCTATTGCTGTGTCGCCGTCACCTACTTCCCCCTCGTCTTTGTCTATGGCCTCACCTCGTGGGCCGTATGGGTGCAGGCCGGCATCGGCTTCGTGCCCTCCCAGAAGGCCTGGACGGGTATGTCGCTGTCCCTGTGCCCACGCCAGACGCAACCTGCAACATGGCATTCTGCAATCATGGCATTGCACAGGCTAACACACCCGGCAGGGAAACTCTCGTCCACGCTCGGAATCTTCTTTTACCTCATGCTCAACTGGAGCTACACAACCGCCGTGTTCACGGATCCGGGCTCGCCGCTCAGCATTAAGGATGGATACAGCCACCTGCCCTCACAGGAAGGCGGCGACATCCAGTACACCTCGTTTACCGTAAAGGCCTCGACCGGCGAGCTGCGCTTCTGCAACAAGTGCCAGACCAAGAAACCCGACCGTTCCCACCACTGCTCCACCTGCAAGCGCTGCGTCCTGAAAATGGACCACCACTGTCCCTGGCTCGCTACTTGTGTCGGCCTCCGCAACTACAAGGCCTTTGTCCTCTTCCTCATCTACCTCAGCATCTTCTGTTGGGTGTGCTTCGCCACTTCGGCGACATGGGTCTGGAGCGAACTCCTCAGCGAGAGCGCATACACCGAGTCCTTTATGCCCGTAAACTACGTCCTGCTCGCTGTCCTCTCGGGCATTATCGGTGTCGTCATCACGGGGTTTACTGCTTGGCATCTGTGGCTCACTGTCAAGGGTCAGACAACCATTGAA
Organism: Curvularia lunata; assembly: GCA_005212705.1. Lineage (NCBI taxonomy): Eukaryota > Fungi > Ascomycota > Dothideomycetes > Pleosporales > Pleosporaceae > Curvularia > Curvularia lunata. The sequence continues at coordinate 46,444 of PELC01000069.1, read as the reverse complement.
AGTCTGGAAAAGACACGTTATCTGTCACCCCTGCGAAACACGATGAAACACCAACTCAACGACCGGAATTATATCGAGGCCCAGGAGAATGGACGGCTGAGTGTGAGCGAACAGCTACGCGAGATTCATGCAAACGCTCTGCCAGGTGTCACCCGGCCCGAGGAAGGCGAGGCTCCTTCCCGCACCACCTCCCGTTCCCCAGTTCCCGGCTATGCCAACGGCTTTTCCCACCAATACCAATCGTACGAATACCGCGAGCGCCAACAACAGCAGGATCGTTATGACAACTACCTCGACGAACGCGACAACGAACAGCTTCCCAACGCATTCGACCTCGGCTGGCAACGCAATCTCCTCCATGTCTTTGGTCCTTCGCCGCTGAAGTGGTTCGTGCCCATTCCCAGTACCACAGGAGACGGCTGGTCTTGGGAGCCCAGTCCAAAGTGGCTGGCTGTCCGCGAGCGTATCAAGCGAGAGCGTGAACAAGAAGAACGACTGCAGAAGCAGCGTGAACGTGCTGCAGGTTGGGGCGTGGACTCTCCTACTGAAGCCGAGTTTAGGCGTCCCACTCGCGGGCCCGATGGATGGATGCCGGGTCAGCGCAGCCAGCCCATCCCCCGACCAGCAAGACGTCCCGAGTGGCAGTCGGCACTTCGCCACGGAGAGCAAACTCGCTATCTCACCACCTCCAATGGCGTCGTCAAGGGACCCATTGACGGCCGGAGAAGCCCAAGCAAAGCAGACCAAATCCTAGGAAGAGACCGCGGAATGTACGCCGACCATGACGTCCAGCTCCAGCCAATCGAACGCAAGAAATTCGATCCTTACAACTACACTTCTGATGATGACGAGGATGACTACGACGTCTCGAGTGACGAACAAGCCGCTGACCAGAAAAAAGCCCAGCAGACACAAACCATATCCGCACCTCCCAAAGCACCTTCCAACTGGAACGACATACCAGAAGGCTTCTTAGACCCTGCCCCGCAAAGAAAAAAGATTTCCTCCCAAGACGGTCGTTCGCCCAAGAAAACGGGTGACTGGGACGACTGGGCTGGATAAAGGCGTTCAAACACGATATATGATACGGCTTAATGGATATGACAAAAGGCATGTCGGGGGTTTTTCTGTAAAATGTACTACTTTTTTTGCATAGCATGAGGCGTCGGGCCACGGCGTTTGTCGGTTTGTTGCATAAGGAGGAGGTGAGGGCAAATCAAAAGAAGTGCGGCGGCCTCTAATGTCAAAGACTAGATATATTTATTATTATTACTCTATTTCCAATGTTGGATCAGAGCTTTGTACAGCCCATGGCGTTATTTTTTCTGTGTTCTGCCTTGGTTGGGTTATCGCTTTTCAATCTGTGTGTGCTATTCGTTACCGTTGTGCTTCTTTTCTTTCTCTCAGGCGAACTTTTGTTAGACTGTGGGCATCAACGAATGCTCAAAGGGAGATTTATCACTGTCTCAAGGCCGTATACAGTACGTGTCATCGCACCAAATTGACAATACATGACTATTCATCCAACTGACCAGTGTCAAACTTTGGGAAAAAAAAATAGACAACGAGGTAGCTAATTCGACGTCGCCGCGAGGATTGGCATGCTGTAGACTCACTACAGCCAAGGTACCAATACTCACTTTTGTCTAACATTGTTCATAAATACTTTCTGCCTTGCATCATCGTTACGTTCCCAACCCCCTGAAAAGATAACCGCGGATAGTGCCCACCAAGCGTCTCGTACTGTCTCACTCTGTAGAAACTCGATCACTGTCTTGGTTCTTTTCTGGAAGTTTTCTAGCATAGAGATGCAGTGAACTTGATGCATGCCTTTGCCTTCATGCACCACGAAACCATACCAGAGCAAATCTTTCGAAGATCATGGGGAGATCTGAGATCCACAGTTGATTCAGCCCCTGATGTCCTACAACCAGCCTGGAATGGGGAAGTAGAGGCGAGGATTCGAAGAGCAATCATGATTTTGTACGATCACTCAATCATTGAGTTTAACGAGGGCCTCTGCACGATGCATCCAGTGGTCCACAACTGGGCAAGGGGCAGGCTTAGCCATGAAGAGCAAACGAGGTGGTTAAGGCTTACAATGGCGATCTTGGCCCAATGCATCTCCCCAAGTCTCAAAGCATCTGGCCGGCAATTTCGAGCATTACTCCTGCCGCACATTCACCCATGTTTGCAGTTGCATAACTCAGAGCGACTGCGAAAGAAAGAGATACTGGAAAGCGCATCACAAATGTAGAGATTTGCTTGGGTATATGCCGAACAAGGCCAATGGAAGTCTGCACGTCATTTGCAGGAGAGCGTCATTCAGACACGACAACGAATGTTGGGAAAACGGCATCCCGATACTATTCGTGCTCAGCGCAGCTACGGCCACATGCTCTGGAATCTTTTCGAAATCAATAGTGCTATCAAAGTTCAGAAGCCAGTCTTGGACACACTGCGCTGGAATCGTCAACGCTTCAATGAATAGACAATTTGGCCGGTATGGAAACCGATTCACGTACCATATTGTCTCGCACTGAACGACATCACACTTACCTTATGGCTTGCTGGTGAGAGGCAGATGTCCAAAGCGACTGACGAGCGAGCGGTAGAAGGACTGAGAAAGCGACTTGGACCAGAAGATCCGCAGACACTCAGCGCTATGTTTAACCTATCTCGAACCTATTTCCATCTAGGCGAAGTTGAAAAGAGCCGTGAACTGCTTGTGTGGGTGCTCAAGCTCCAGAAACGCTTCTTCGGCTTGGAACACCCCGAGACTTTGATGACACGAAACGAGCTAGGCATGCTCCTGTGTGCCAGCAAACGGCATATGTTTGCTGCAAAGCGGTTTTTAGAGAATGTTCTTCAAGCAAGGCGAGAAATACTAGGAGAGGAGCATGCGTACACGCTCTGGTCAGTGAATGACTTGTCGAAGGTTCATGCAGCATTGGGACATCCTGAAAAGGCCGTCTCGACCCTTGAAGGCATTCTCCCTGTCGTCAAAAGAACCTTGGGCGAAGATCACGTTGGCACTGCCTTGACGCTGTCAAACCTGGGCCAGGCATACTTTATTTCAGGCAGATTGAAGGAAGCCGAAGACTTGGTCCAACAATTGCTCCAAAGGATACCATCTGATCATCCAGATTGGATACACAACATGTACGGCTTTGCGCATGTAAAGTTCAAGCTGAGAAAGCTGAAACAGGCGGAGGATTACGGTGTGAAGATTATGGACAAAGTGACGTGGAAAAAGAATCTTTCGCTCCAAAGACCGGAGATGGCATCCACGGCTGAGTTGTTGATGCGGGTCTACCATATACAAGATCGCCAAGATGAGCTTGCAGCTTTGCAAAGAAGATTTCCCCATATCAAATTTAGCATGGAAGACGAAGATCGATTCGACCCCTATGCTGTACGGAGAGCGTCAGAGAACTCGCTAAATCCACCTCAAAAAGCAGTGACAACAACGGGAAAGTCAAACGACTACTTCATCTCGTCCGGAGCAGCAAGGGCCTTTTTCTAAGCCTATGGCTCGTCGTACATTCTGATACACTAGGCCAACCGGTGTTTTGGTGCTGGGAAATCATCTTCTGTGACACCTCTTATGGTTTCGGTTTCTTACTCGATTATCGTCGTACCAAGCTTCGAGGTTGATATGCTTACGACTGTCGAAGTATCTGACACAGGCCAACGATGAGATGGCAGGATTACATATTAAATTTCTTTTTTTATGGAAGGCAAGCGGGAAATCGCCTAGCCTCTTCCGAACTTCTATCAGCCAGATTTTGACTGGAATACTATAATACCATGAGCCTCCCAGCTTTTCCATATATTGAAAAATCTACAGAATCCCCTAAGCCTTAACTATTTCCTGAGAACAGCCATAGTGAAGCGATACGCCAGTATCCATTTCGGAATGCAAAATGCCATGTATGCCCTCAATGATGTATGTGACTAGAGAGGACATAATGGGAAATGCCCAGCTTGATCATAAAGTAGTACAGGAGAAAGCTCTTAAATTCTATTCTTACAACCTAGCTTTCTCATCTAACAACGACATACCAACCGCCTCCTCTAACTCCTTCACTGCATCCTTCGTCTTGCCGAGATTAACCTTGATGGTCCTCAACCCCGTCTGTCTCGCAAACTTCAAATTGATACCAATATCATCCAAAAACAGCGTATCTTCGGCTGTCACACTCCCCATCCCCTTCTTCCTCGCAATCTTATCCATCTCCCTCACCGCCAACCTATACGCTTCTGGATCCGGTTTTCTCACACCGACAACTGCCGAGCCAAGAAACACATCAAAACACGTCGTGATATCCCCAGAGTCGTTTGCATAAGGGTTCGGTGGCGGCGCATGCACAATCTCCTTTGTATACAGCACCCCTTCGTCATCGACAATGCCAGTCGGAAACGTGATATTGTTGCTGAACGCACCGAGCACAAACTTGCCGCTCTGACCCAACTTGCGCAGCGCAGGGTACATATACGGATCCGGTGTACGGCTAATCTTCATCATGCGCCAGAACAGCTTCTTAGCGTCGATATCTGGGACGCTTGGGTTGCCGCCTGCGACAGCCTGTCCGCCGCCGACGCTGCCTTGCTTCGCGAGCTTCTGGAGGTACTCGGACCATATTTCTGGGCGCGAGAGTTGCTGTTTGAAGGTGGTGAACCAGGCGTCGTTCAGCTCGACTTCGCCGCGCTCAATGAGCTGCCATGCGCCGGTGTCGTGGGGACCTTTTTGGATCGCGAAGTTGATATAGCCGATGGGTATTTTATTCTCGATTTCGTAGTCGAGGATGGCTTGGAAGGGGCTGACGACCTCGGGTGTATGTTAGGTTTACACTTTATGGAGTTTGGTTGAGAGGAAGGGTTACGGACCACTACGCCACCGATGTCGAACAGAATCGCCTTGGGGGGTTTGGGAGGTGCCATGATGATGTGATGAGCGACGAGGTGTCGGACGCTCTTACGGCAATATCATGGCGGTTTGGAGGGCGCCATGGGTGCTTGTTGAATGTTGTGGAGGTCAAGGAACCTCGGCAACGGATAAGCTTGCCTGGAGCGAGGTAGCCGGATTGGCTGCTAGCGTCTGGTGGGGTGCAGGTTGATAACCACCTACTTTTGAGTAAGACCTCGTCGCACACCAATGAGGTAGGAACGTGGATGTTGTTACTCTACCGCATTGATACGGTCTTTGCGAAACACGAGCATAAGAGGACGGGACATTGTACAGTCTCGCCTGGCGTCGATTTACTCAGTAAATGAGGACCATCCAGTTATATCAGAATGCCGAAATGAAGAGGTGATCAAAATGTGTATCAATGTGATTTTGCACCAAGCTTCATTCTAATAGTACGATGATAACACGAGAGTCATAACCAAGTCATAACCAAGACATTTCAAAAACGGGCCACCTCTCCGCCCAAGCCACCAGCGCCCCAACGCCCTACGCCTTTAAACTCGCATCCCCAACATCCATCCTACTCCTAACATGTCCTCCATTTATCTATATTCTTAGCCGCAAACGCCCCACCACCTTCCTCAACCCCCTCTTGTGCGTCCCCTTCTCTCCCACCACCTGCTTATGCCTCTCATACACATCTACCAACCACTTGGCCGCCCCGTGCTCATACGCGAGCATCTCCGTCTCAATAAACAAATGCACGTACCCGCCGCCCGGCTGCGTGCTCAGCACATCGAACTTGACGACATTGGCAAGAATGGCGTCAATCCACTCGGGAGATTCAAGGGCCCAGAGAGCTTGCACATCGAGTTCGGTGACAGGCTCATTTTGCAGACGCTGGAGGATTTGTTGGTGGAAGGATAAGGCGTAGGGACTGTTAAGGCGCAGCAGGTGCAGGTATGTTGGGATGTCGTCGCTGATGGAGGAGACGTGACAGGGTTTGGATGTGGGAGTGCCCATGCTTGGAGGGCTATTGATAACGAGGGCAGTTGATTTTACTGGAAAGATGGGATTTTGGTGTCGCAGTGAAATTGAAATTTTCAATTCACTGCTTGGTTGTTTTGAGTGAGGTGGAAGAAAGATATTTTATAGAGATGGGGGTAACGACATTGTGAAGAAGAGAACATTGCTGTTGTTTGGACATGGCGTGTGAATAGGTACGGACCAGCAGAGATCGATCGTAGATTGGTGGGGCTGGTAGGCAGATGGTTTTGACAGGGTAAGTGGGAGATGGTGATTCGTTGTTGAGGTCGTGGTGAAAGGTCATGCGTTACTCTGGAGGTACTGATGAAACGGATGCGGGCAGCTTTCACTGCTTATCCAGAATGAAAGTGCACGTGCCCGCAGGACTCTACTGACTACGAGATTTGTTATGGAAAACTTTACTCTTTTCTAGTGCCTCGGGCTTGAATCAAGAGCTCCATGTAAGCTCATAGGCAAAAACCGTTCGGCGAAGGAGTTCATCCTGCTAGAATTAGTAATGTCTCAACAAGTATAAATGGACTGGACCTACACCCGGATCCTCCTCAAACATAACCTTATCCATGACCTTTTCAAACATCTTGTTGACAGTGAATCCCGCATTTCTCGCCAGATCAAAGAACGCCATGTCCTTTTCGTACAACCAAGGGCGATAGGGGGAGAAGAAGACGTAGGCTCGAGAGTCGGACGATTTCTTCAGCGTCAACTCTACCGTCTTGATCAACTTTTCATGTTCCGAATGGTTGAAGAGAAGGTCAGCTAAGATGAGCACATTGAAGCCCGAATCTTCGGCCAGATGCTTGGTTAGATGTTCGGTAGGCGCACCCCATAGGTAGCCCTGTGCGTGTGTTAGTTGCATTCGTTAATCTTGAATGCATCCACGAACCTCAGCCACAATCTTGGGCGGCTTGGAGAGTAGTTCGCAGTGGTCAATGTTGTAACGTAGGTTCTCAATCAAGTCGGCATCGGGATAGTCGGTGACGACTGTTTGAGCGGCACCTTTTATGGCACAGACCAGACTGGGAAGACCCGCTCCGGCGCCGAGTTCTAAGACTGTTCGACCCTTCAAGAGTTCATCTGCATTTTCTTCGAGATAGGTTGAGATGGTCCGTCCTGCGTTCCACAAGAAGTGACCCTGAACATGTCAGTAAGCATATCTAAAATGACATGAAGCGATTGGCTATGATATATTTCTGGCGGAAATTTATAACGTGTTTTTGGAAATAATCGATGCCTTCGTGTCGAGGACAAACACAAGTTTCACAATATGTTTTGGAAATTCGGTCTTACCCACAATGGGTTGTGTCCCACCAACCGCACCGTCAGGTCCTTGCCAGACAGCAGCCGATGCGAGGCGAATTTTGCCTGCTCCTCTGGCTTGTAGAAGTCAGCAGGCTCCTGGAAAATATCCAACCCCTCGTCTCCGGCCTCTGACGACATGGTGAAAAGAAAGAAGTGACAAAGTCAATGTCTTGGCTAGTCATCGAAATTCGGATAACCAGAGCGACAAGCCACGGTCAAAAACGCAGGGCACGTGCAGCACCAGCCACCGCTTTGCCTATTGGATCCGATTTGGAGAAAACCACCAGTTAGATCACACGTCCACGAGATGATGGCTTCAAACACGCCGCACCACCCTTGCATCATGAGGAGAGCTCCCCTGTGCGTTTCGCGCATGTCACACCCAGCGTGTCTCGAGATTTGCAGCGCCTTTTAGAGCGACCCGAGCAGCGGGGGAGGTGTTGGTGGAACAAGCCGCCGGCACACACTGCGACGCCCACTCGACGAAGGGTATCCCGTCTCACGGCGGCGCACATGACCATTCCGGTACTCGTGTCCTCGACGAAGATAGCCACTCGACATGTACATGCGCCAACCTGACACCCGGTAGCCACCGTATTGTTTCGAGGTCCCCGCAAACTTTCACCGGCACTTCTGCTGCTGTCTCCACCGCCCTCATAAACAACACGTCTTGCTCGTACCAAACGTCTCCTGCTGGCACATGCCAGAACCGCCCATCGGCCCGCGCTTCTTTCACACGTACCTTCCCTATCGGCCGCCGTGAAGCAACTAAGGCTCTTAGTAAGAAACTTGCTCAACGCTAAGACTCCACTCGGCACTAAACCTAATCCATCTTCCCACGACCCTCCCATTCCTCCACTTCACCACATCCTCCGAGTGCCAGCCAGAGATCTCCCGCGCCTTGACGCCCTGACCCTCAATTTGCTCATCCGCGTAGCGCCCGAGTAAACGAGTCCTGCGTTTCTTTTGTGGCCTGACGGTCGGCTGCCCTACGCCACAACCCCATGCTGCACCTAAGCGGACCAGCACCAAGCAAACCAGTCTTTCCCAAACCACTTTTGCTGGGTCAATTGCGTATCAACCATATCTGTCGCTAATACTACGCCTGTTGCTGCTGCCTCACGACCTCCGGCACTACTGCTGCCCCCAGAAATCGAGTGGAGCCGCGTACCGGTCCAGCCTGTTAATGCTTCCTGCGGAAGTCGCTATTGCTGCACGAAACACCGCTCCGCAGTTGTACTTTATTGGCAATTTTCAGGGTCGTCGGCTGTCCGCTCATCTAAAGCTGGACCCTTAGCAAATCGCATAAGCCAGGTCCGATCTGGTACCTAAACCAACCTCACATCTGCACCATTACAGCTGATCACAGTCGAGCCCATTGGCTATCCCAGTCGACAAGGGTCCCTTAGGAAGCGCTCGTGCAGCTTGCTCACATCCCTCGCCACACGCCACTGTACCCCTCTGTTGCCCGTCTCCACGTGCCTGGGGCACGGAAAAGGCTGGACATTCCACCCTTCCAACCCACCAGCAACCCTTTGCTCCCTACTACCGGATCCACGGCCTTACTGGTAATCGCCTGCGGCAGGCTGAGCATATTTTCCTTGAACTCACTGGAACCCCTGCATCATGTGGGCCGAAGTCAACGGGGAGCGTAAGAAGGTCGCCTGGTAAGTTCTCACATTTCAGCTTTCGCGCGATACCGCATTTTCACCGGCAACTGCGCTTGTGTGACTTGTCACACATCCGCAGCGCGCTCTCTTAACCCTTCAAGTATGCAGTGTTTTACCATTCAGGCGCGCAGAGCACTCTTCCACAGTACCCCTCCACTATGTAGAGACACTAACATCCTGTAGCGGCCCGTGTATCCGTGGCCATCGCTCATCGAAATGCGACCATAGAGACAGAGTACTGGTGGAAGTTCGAAAGCCTGGTCGACCTTTGAGTAGCTGCCCGCATCCGACTGGCTCTTGTAGCTGTGAACGTGTTGTTATAAACTATACGATCCCCAAAGTCTCGCAATGCGCCTGTCCCTCCGAGCGGGAAGCACCAACAGCTACCGTGGTTGGAAATAGTCGAATTTCAAAGGGCAGACGGAAATCTACAGCCGTCACACCTTTTTATCTGGACAAAGCTATCCGGGCTGGTCTGGACACAGAAACGGACACTTCTTCTAGCACACAAGCTCCTTCAGAGACAAGCGGTAGCAACGCGCCTTCATTGCCTTCAAGTGCAAGCTCAACGCCTCGCTTACTTCCTGCGCAAAACGAACCGATTTCGAGCTGTTGTAAGCCAAAGCAGGAGCCTAAGCAGGCTCCCGCGCAGGTTCAGACAGGAGGATGTTGTGGCAGCAAGATCAATCCGGCTCCAGAGCCACCAACAGTACAGAAAAAGTCTTGCTGCTCTGGAGCCCCCAAGAAAGCCACTTCCAGCTATCAGCTGAATGGTTATCCACCTGCTGGACCACAATTTCAGTACATGGCACAAACACAAGGAATAATGCCGCAGTACCAGATGCCTCACCCCCAAACCTTACCATCGCATGCACCAAATCCTTTTGGTCTTGGTACTCCGATTTATAATCATGCAGCGGCAGCTTATCATCAAAACGGCTCGGTACCTATGAGCCCCGGAGCAAGTACGTTCATGTCGCCGAATATGACCACTTCTCCAGTCAGCCAGCATGCACCAGAACACAATTGCCACTGCGGCGAATCATGTAGTTGTTTCGGGTGCGCCGCACATCCGAACAATGCTACTATGATGGAATATGTTAGGGTTATGGCTCATTTCCAATACACTGGCGGATTCGGGGGAATGGCCCCACCGCTATACGATATGCCAGCATACCCTCATCAGCCAGGGTATGGCGCTGAAGCTGGCCAAAGAATGGGCTACGACTCCATGTCGCAAGGCATGACGACGCCCACCCAAACCCAGATGAGCTCACACGGTAGTCTAGACTCGCCGACCAGACGCAGCCAATCCATTTCGATATCCGGAGACTGGCAACAGCCACTTACCGCAATGCATGATCTATCGCAGGCTTCCTTCTTGGGAAATATCAATTATACAAACAACAATGCCATCAACGAGAATCACCCACCTCTGAAGAGAGAGGACACGATCGATACACCGGCTGCCGATAGCCCCAAGGATGAAGATACCCCTACGCTTTCACCGTCATCGTTCTTCTGGAACGAGATGACTTTGCCAGGCTGCTCAGACGCCTCTGGGACATGCCAATGTGGTGATGGGTGCGCGTGTGTGGGCTGCCTAACACACGGAGGTCATACGGGCGAACATCTTGAAGAAATTTCGACAACCGAACAAAACACCTTTCCCGATTTTACACCAAATCTTAGCTTCAACATGAACAGCCCGACAAATTTTTTGGGATTCACAGCAGGTCCCAGCTGAACCGATTAAGAGCAGGGTGCATAGGTTGACGGCCTTCATCAACACCCATCGATTGTGGTAGCAGATCGCTTCGGGGTTCCCACAATTCACTGTTCGTGGCATCGGAAAAAGCGAATGCTGCCGTCTCCGTGTTCAGTCACCGATATCTCTTCACTCAGAAAAATTGCCAAGATCGCATTTTGTCGTGAGCAGTCAAGCTGCAAAATATGGCATGGCACAGATTCTAGCAAAAGCTCCTACTCTCAACTCTCTTTAGCTCATTATGAAATCCATGTGCTTCGGCATGGCAGAGCATAGGATCGAGTCTTGGTCCTTGGACGATTATAACGAATATCCCTCGCCTCATTTCTGCTTGATCACTTTGTTCTTTCTTCCTGTATATCTTCGCACGTCACCAAGCTTTAGAGTGACTGCAAATTCGTCTGCTGTGCATATGGTACCGGGGGGCTTTGTGCGCCATGCTATTTTTGGCATACCGGGAGACTTGCTGGTCGGGTTTGTTTGCTTCATGTCTTCATTACGATACGATACCCTGCGCATTAGGCGCGTGACGAGGGAGGCTGGCTTGCTGCCTTGTTCTTTCGAATACACGGTTGATATCTCATCCTAAATATAGACTTATTTTTGTTTTTATTCTCCTGGTTTGTGAAAAGCAGCGTATCATTGTCATACACGACGTTAAAGGCCCTATCGACAGCCACCGCCTTACTAACCACTAGCGGTCGAAAGCCGTTCATGGCCTCCGAGTCCGAAAGCCATTTGCCCTTGTGACTAGTTACAGGACACCCTTATAGAAGAGAAGAAAAGGTCGTATACAGATGCGAAATTAGCCTATTTGTAATCACCGTTCAACCTTTTCCGGACTTCCAAAAAAATCCCCTCAAAATAGCTCGTGACAGTGCCTTCCAACTCTCGCTATGGTGAAAAATATGGACCAGGAATACATGAGCCCGACGGGTGGATGGTGTGGCAGTCGTAAAAGGCGAAATAAATATTGGAAGAAAACTTGAAACTCTAGTGACGATTCGAAGGAGAAGTAAGAGGCCGTGAGGACATCAAATCCATGATGCGAGGATACCGTGGGCATTACGATCCATCGGCAAGTACGATAGTGAGATTGCCGTGTATGATTGCTGCCTAGAGACAAGGGTCAGTTCACTGCAGGGAATAATGTCAAGGCAACCTACGGTGCAACCACGATTTGGGTCTTCCCAACACTGATCGCCCTCACACCACTGATTCGAGGCACTCTTATACCTACAGGCCGAAATGACACCGTCTCCGATGAAAGTAATATCGTATCCGAGCCGTTCTGCCTTGCACAGCTCATTTTGCTTCAGGCTAGAGAAGCCTTGTTGCGCAGGTCCGTCATCATAGGAAGTGCCGAAGACTGCGGGCGCCCAATTGCCTTTGCCTCCCATCTCCTTGCCCCAGGTGCAAGCTTCGCTTTCGGGTACGCCTTGTTTGTTGACATAGTACTGGGCCGAAGTTTTCTTGCCCTCCCAGAAGAAATACTTCAGCTGGTCAGGGTTGGCAAGGAAGCCAGTTTGGCCGGGCCCAACAGTGACGGGGAAGGTCATGGATTCAGTGCCTATCCATGTTAGAATTCATTCGCCTTCGCAACAAGTTGGCATACCTGGATAGTCGGTACGACAGAATGATACTGTCTGCGAGAGATTGTTCTGCACCTTAACGTACATGCGCGTAGAGCCTGGTACGCACAATGTATTGGCAATCTTTCCATCAGCCATTTCGAGATAGCCGTCTTTGTTGCAGTATAGGCCACCAACGGTTTGCCCGTGTCTTCCTTGAACGGATGGGAAGGAGGCTTTGAGATATGGGTTTGGACAACCGTATGAGCAATAGCTCCCTGGCGTACAGCAGGTGCCATCCGAACAAGAACCTGAGACGATGGTCTTGATGTCATCGAAGCCGTCTGATCCCACATACTGCGGCTCTTGTATGCCCGACCATCCACCTAGGCCTTCATGAGCGATAGGAAATGCGCCGTATCCATGGGGAAACTCGGTGCATGGGATCAGACCGTCCGGAAACTCTTTATCGCATGCAGTACAGTGACCATTCTCATCTACCAGATCAGCCCAAACATTTGATGAGGCGTCTGGTAGCTGTATAGGTGGTGTATCCGGAGGAGCTATATCGTTCGACGGCATTTCAGCCACAGGCTCCTCGGGCTCGGATTGGGCAATTGCAACCGTCTCTACGATGTCAATTGCAGATGCTTCTTTAAGCGCCTGGTCTTCAGGTGTCGACTCGGGAGCGAGCTCCGCAGTATGTGTTCCGTCCTCAGAAGTCGGGGGAGCAGTAAACGCTGGGACAGGTGCAACAGGCGTCGTTGACAAAACGTTGTTCGGTCCCCATATCAGCGTACCGTTGGTAATACCTTCGCGTACCTCTTCTGCAGAAATAGCATGGTCGTTAAGCCAGTATACAATCTGTGTTTCAGTGGCGACCGGAGCATCGACCACGTCGCGTTTGATTGGACTATAAGGGTGAGCCTGGTGGTGCAGACGATGCGGATTGGTTGACACGACTACGGCAAGCATGGTGACAGCGATGATGTACTGAATCCTCATGCTGGAATTTTGTTTTCGGACAATGCTTTTGCGACAGTCGCCTAATGATCCCAGCCGTTGTAAGCTAGTGTCGCAGTGAAATTTGGTAGCATGGCACAACGAACCTATCCCGTTCCTCGAAAAGCACCCCTGTCAGACGATCAGATCCGTTGCTTTGAAAATGGGTATTGGTTTGCTTCGACCTTGGTTGAGCGCGAGTGTGCAGGTGTGAAGTGTTGAAGTATACTGGTAGTGTTTAAAGAGTGAAATGGAGATGGGGCTCCAGGTGCAGGCACGGAATAATGGCTTTCAAGAAGTGGAGCAATTGGTTCAGGTCTCGATTTTGGTTCCTGGTCAGGGCGTGTAGGGTGTCGCAAGCGTAAACGGAAGACGAGCGTTTGCTCAAACCAATGTGCCAAGACCAGTTTCCCTAGCGGGCAACTCTGCTTGCATGGGAAGGAGCAAAGGACTGGGTGACGTATATATGCGCTACAACGTCTACTGCAACCAATAGCAAGCTGTCCGCTGCCGAAGAAAAGGGATCGTTGAATGTGAAATACATTTGCACGACGCAGACAGGTGAAAAGCGAGGGGCTGGTGCAAGAATGATTGAGATGAAAATGGTAATGAGCAGACTTCAGTGTAGTGTCCTTCATATTAGTTCCTTGATATATTCAGCTACACTTGTGACACCCTTGCATCAGGTACGTATTAGAAGTTTCGGACTGTGCCACCGCCGTGTACCCATCTTTTGATCGTGGGCTCATATCAGCAGACTCGACAGTGAGAAAGAGTCAAAAGCCAGTGAACATCTAGGAAAGGAATTTCTTTGTTGGCGTGTCATGTAGAGGCTAAATTGCGTTATACGAGTTGGTTCCTTTTTTAGGAAATTTGTGCAACATTACCCATAGGGTGAGCCACAGGCACGCATGTTCCACGAGCATGGAATGTCGTACCAGGGGCAATATTGGCCAAGCCATTATCCTGAATAGCCTCTGTCGTTGCATCAGCAGCTCCTGGTTTGTTGTTGGCGAGTACAATAGTCATCTTGTCTGTCAAATCAAAAAAAAATCCTAACACGTCTCATTCATGGCATCAGCGCGTCCGAATTCGTGTCTTCAATCTTCAGAAGGGCGACTAATATTTGAGGACAGCCAGCATTGATTGTAATAGCAGCGGATAACAGCATCTTCCAAACCTATACTTAGCTGCTAGAGAACATGGTATTTGTGCGGGTTTGGCACATGGGTGTACTGTTGGGCTCTATCCCGCTTTGGCTGAGTGGCTAGCCAATCACTCAGAAGAATATTCGAATCCGAGCCACGATCACACTGCGCATGCATCCAGTACTACGTCTTCAGAAAACCAACAGTTCCCGCAAAGTTCGTATCTTAACGTAACGCCGTTTTTGTGTTTTTACAGAGCCTGGGCATTAATCATATCGGGTAGCTCCGAGTTGTGATATCTCAAACCATTGGATAAGGCAAGATAGGAGAGAAGGTGAGGACGCTTAGGCAAAGAAAACGGAGAGGTTGTGTGGTTGATAGAAGCGTTCTGACACTAATTCTGCAGACCCACATGTTCGTCCTCCACACGAATGCAGGGCAGACAGGGGTAAGTCTGCATCAGGCGTGCTGCAGCTACTACAACATGCAAATCTATTTCTCGTGATACGAACACATTTGTATGGAAATCCCAATGTTCATGCAATGATAAGTTTTCAGATATGTACAAACTACCGAGCCGCCTTGACGATAGTAGGCACCCTGTTCCTTGTCCCCTTAACCCCCATGGTACAATTGACTAGCCAGCCACCCAATCAGAACATCTTTTTTTCTGGAACTGCTACTAGGAAAGTGGCCTAGACTTGTTGAATATAGTTTGCTGGAACACTGCGTACCACGCCGTCTTTCTCGACGTCTGCCCATCCGTCACCGGCGTCCATGTTGATAAGCACGAAACGGTCCCCTTCGGACATGGAGTGCTCGACCTCAGTTTGCGCTGTATAATCGTACAGCGCTTCGACGTATTTCAGCTTCTTTGCTCCGCGTTTGGGTGCTACAGCCGGACCCTTCTTCTTAACAGGAGCGCCCGAGTTCAAGTTTGTCGTCGACGCTGAAGACGCTGAGTATGTGGAATCCGGGCGTGCCGATGAGATCGTCGACGCCGTAGTGGGTGGAGTTGCTGCTATGGTCTCCACATATGCTGCAGGGACAAGGCCTTCCTTGAAGCCAGCACGAACCTTGATCCATCCGGATCCGTCTATGTATCAATGTATCAGTGAGTTGAATACAAGGGTGGATTACCGCAAACATACCATCAGGTTCTAGTATAGTCACGTCGGTGCCCTCAGTCACGGTTATTTCGCCATCGCCATTTTCCTGGTATGCATATAGCATCCTACCCTTTGGTTCAGCGGATTTCGATGTGGGAGTAGGAACATCGTCGTCGGCTTTGATATACTGCGCAGGTGGGGGTGCTACTATTCGGTTCCTCCTAGGTCCCGGCGCCGGTGCTGCAGCTTTCTTTTCTGGAGCTGGAGCTTCCTCGGCTGTTGGCGACATGCCTCCAGATATCGACCGATGTGCAGTCGCTGAGTAGCCGGAGCTCAGAGTGTTCATCGAGTTCACCGTGTCACTCCTTCCTAATCGAGGCATTTCCGCACTGGAACTCGCCGTGGTACCATTTGTTGCGGTCACAGTGTGTGCGGCCTTTTGTCGCTCTTCCTTCAGCTTTTTCTTCTCTTCTTTGCTCTGTTCTCCAGGACAGTCTGCAGGGACTTTCATCTCGCACTTGCTGTGGCACGTGTATCCGCAGTCCTTGCAATCGAAGCCTTTCGCCGACAAACCCCATATACGGTCTCCGCAAAGATCGCAATTTGTGGGAATCTTGAATGTTTGAGATTTGAAATTGTGGTTCCTCGCGCCAATGCTGAGGTCACCCACGACCGAGGTAATCGTCGAGACTTCGACTTCAGCGGTCACTTTCTGACGCTCAACTTCATGCATCGCTTCCTGTATCGCGAAGATTGCGCGAACAACCTCTACCTCGTCTCTCTTGTCCTTTCCTTCTCTTATATTCTTCCGAACCGTCTTGGCATTCTCCACCTCCTTGCGCTTTTTGTCGAGTTCCCGTTTGTGTTCCGTCAATGAAGATTTTGACTTGGTAAGCACGTTGCGTAGGAAGATTGTTGCAGACTCGTCGACTGCGATATTGCTGTCATCCAGCCAGACAGGACTGGGCTCGAACTGGAAATCACCAGGCTCCTGCCATGGCCCAGCGTTGTGGCGTACGAACATCATAGAGTCAAGTAAGGGATTGTTGCGTGGAATCTCGCCGGCCAAATGCTTCATGTACTCGGTGCTTCGGGTAAGCGTTTGCGTCTCGATGTCTGCGGCAAGTGACCATATAGCATTTAGCTTGTGGACTCGTGTTTCAGAAAGATCTTGTAGACTCTGCGATCGTCAACAGTGTGCTGAAATGTTCGTGATAGTACTTACATCTAGCAGTTCAGGAACGTATTCATGGTAGTACATCTCCTTTTGCTTGTTGGTCACATTAATGCTGATTAAGTAGGTATTCTGCATAGTGTCAGCAATGGAAATACCATGAGGCGGTACACGCGCGTACTTTGACATTGCGCATTTCGACTTGTTGCTGCTCAAAGGCGTTGCGTGCTTTGGCTTTTCCATGATCGAACGCACTATCGACCTTCTTGCGCCGGCTCTCGACCTCCTGACAGACGCTATCGTACTTTCCCTTTTGCTTCCGTAGTTCTGCGTATTGATTGTCGCGCTCCTTCTCCAACTTGGCTGCATAGTCTCCGTGCAGTTTACGCAATTCCTCGGTCCTAGTGCCGAGTACTTTGAGCGGATCAGCGAGTTGGGTAATAAGGGCACCAGCGAATTGTTCATGTTCGGCTGCGCGAGACTCGAGGGTGCTTAGCTGGACTCCCCATGTGGTCATGGAAGCGCTAGATACTGTTGTTAGCCATTTTACATGTGGCACCAGCAGCACCCGTACCTTTCCAAAGAGCCTGGGGTGACTGTGGGTGTATCGCCGACGCTCAAACTGCTTTGCTTCTTGGCCTTCTTTTCATAGTACTTCTTAGCCAATGCGCTGAGCTTTGCCGAGTACTCCTTCTCTATCGCACTTCGTTCTCGGTAGAACTGTTGTATATCATCAAGCCAGGAGATACCGCCAGAGACCTGTAGCCTTCGCATCAGCAACGGGAAGCGCAAACCTCAACAACTCACACGGTCGACGTATTCGTGAGGCGGACGTGCGGGATCGTGCAGGCGACAAACATACCCAAGCGTTGACCGACTTGAAGCCGTCCTAGATGTCTTGATTAGCACATGCTCGGTGGTGCGGCACAGACTCGTCGGCATACCTTGAGTTCAGCGCCAAACTGGGGCGCAATATCGACGTCCATGGTTTCCGGGGAGCTATGAGTCGAAGGCTGGAAGAGCGGGGATTGGCGACCCAGACATAGAGGGTAAGGGACGTGTAGGGCGAAGACCGAGAGGATTACGCGGAGAGCATGTACAAGGTGTCTTGGTTACGGGATGCCCAAGAGTGGGGCTGGAGGAATGCCAGGAGGAGGCGGTGCTCGTGCCGGGCAGGGAAAGCCGGGATCTGTTCCGATGACGTTGTAGCAGCCCTGTCGTATTGTTGCCGCGTAGCTGTAGTATTGTATGGTTGGAGAGTGGTTGGCGCACACCAGACAATGCTATCAACAAGGGCATCGAGCTGAGTGGCCTTTACTCGATCGCGCCCGCTAACCTAGGCTCATACGATGGCTGGCTACTCCGGGGCAACCAGTAAAACCGGAACATCAAAGACAAGCTATCAACACAATAAATAATGAGCTGTGACAACTACCGCAGCTTTTCAAAATCGATTCGCAAGTACCGAGAATACAGTAACAGATAAATAGCTGCGACAGATACAGCTACTTCTAAAAGTATGTAAGGTGGGTTTGTAGGCCACTGTCTCATCAGTTGTGGGAGAGCGGGGCCCTGCGCATGCAGCGCGGGCGCGCTCGCTAAATCCGGCTAGCGCTACAGCCCCGCCAAAGGCAGCTCGCTCGAGCCTATAATTTCCAGCGCGATACGCAATACCAACCACTTATCCTCCCAGTCGCGTGCGTTGCCAGCTTCACGACGATAGACTTGCCAACCGCACCGCCTGCAGCACAATCATTACTCAGTCTACACAAAAACATCCTCCCTAGATCGCTAGCCCGCAACTTCACCGCCGCCCGCAACGCGAACACCACACAACTACCGACCAACATGTCTACAGCCGAGGAGACGCCTGTCAAGGCTGCTGTGGCAGATACAGAAGCACAAGAACAGTCCCAGGTCGATGGCGCCGTCCCAGAGGGCAATGCCCCTGCACTGGCCGACACCAAGTTCAACGTCGAGGTCAAGCTTGCCGACCTGCAAGCAGACCCGAACAATCCTCTTTTCTCAGTCAAATCCTTTGAGGATCTGCAGCTCTCCGAGGCACTGCTCAAGGGAATCCGTAACATGAACTTCCGTAAACCGTCCAAAGTCCAGGAGAAGGCCCTGCCACTGCTTCTGATGAACCCGCCGACCAACATGATTGCCCAGTCTCAGTCTGGAACTGGCAAGACAGCCGCCTTCTCTCTGAATATCCTTTCTCGCGTCGACCTCTCCAACCCCGAACCGCAGGCACTGGCGCTCGCGCCTAGCCGAGAGCTTGCCCGTCAGATTCTGGGTGTCATCACCCACATGGGCCAGTTCATGGACGGCCTCAAAACTATGGCTGCTATTCCCGATCCGTCGCGGAGAGGACAGCAGTTCAATGCACAGGTGCTGGTGGGCACACCGGGAACGGTCCAAGACATGCTCAGGCGGCGGTTGATCAACCCTAAGCACGTCAAGATCCTCGTCCTGGATGAGGCAGACAACATGCTGGATCAACAGGGTTTGGGCGACCAGTGCACCCGCGTCAAGGCCCTACTGCCTAAGGATATCCAGACAGTCCTTTTCTCCGCTACCTTCCCACCCAACGTCATCGCATACGCAAAGCGCTTCGCACCCAACGCAAACACCCTGACTCTGGCCCACGAGGAGCTGACCATTGAAGGCATTAAGCAGCTGTACATCGATATCGACAAGGACAACGACAAGTACGCCACACTACTCAAGTTCTACGGTCTGATGACCCAGGCATCTTCGATCATTTTCGTGCGAACCCGAAAGACTGCTGAGGAGCTCGAGCAGCGCATGGTTGCAGAGGGTCACAAGGTTGCACAGTTGAGCGGTGCTCTTGAGGGCCCTGAGCGTGACCGTATTATTGATCAGTTCCGTTCTGGAGAGGCCAAGGTCCTCATTACCACCAACGTGCTTGCCCGTGGTATCGATGTACAATCGGTCACCATGGTCATTAACTACGTAAGTCATGGTATCATTAATTCAGTACGCAGTCTTGGTGCTAATAGAATAATAGGATGTCCCAACCATGGCCAACGGCATTGACGCTGATCCCGAGACATACCTCCACCGAATCGGTCGTACCGGTCGTTTCGGACGTGTCGGTGTCGCTCTGACGTTTGTGCACGACAAACAGAGCTGGTCGCAACTCCACGCCATCGCGTCCTATTTCAAGACCGACCTCTACCCGATTGACACATCTGACTGGGACGCCGTTGAGGAGATGATTCAGGCCGTTATCAAGTCTTCGCGAGCAGGAAAGACTACGGAAGAGATGACGGAGATGATTACCAAGGGAACTTAGAGTGTTTTGAGAACAAGGAATGTTGAAAACTGGAAAGAAACATTTGCATAAGCTTTTGCGGTGCATGGACAGGGTACTACAGAAGTCAAACCGTTCCGTGATTGCAAGGAGCTGCATTCCACGGTGAGGGTTTTATCTCAAAATCAGGAAAAAGATGAAAAGGAAAGGAATTACGTACGATGGTCATGAATCAGAGATACCCAAACTTGAGCAAGCAAGTTTACCAAATCTTTTTTTATTTGCTTCCTTGTGCATCATCACGTCTCAAACGCGCCAGGAGCCGTGACCAGTATAACAACAAGACTACTTCCTATAAGCGCACCTGCAATAGCACTAACCAGGATAATACTCCCTCTTGACGCCGGAAACTTGCCGCGAATAACGTAATGCTGCGCCTCAAAGTATCTATGAAACCCAATCAACAGCATAACGATACTAATCCCTATAAACGTCGCGCCAAGCGGTTTCCCCAACTGCCGCATTTTGGCCTGCGGCGACGACGGCGACGTGTGGTCTGGGGCGTTGGACAGCGATGTGTTGAGCCGGAAGAGCTGGGTGATGGCTATACCTATGCTGGCAAAGGAGAGAGAAGTGCGGAGCCAGGCAAGAAATGTGCGTTCTGTTTGTCGCGCGTGGGTTAGCATCTGTGGTGCCGCTCTGTGTCGTATATATTCTGTGTCTTTTGAAAAAAGCAAATAGTATAGTAGGGAGAGGGTAAAGAGGGAAAACATACCCAGCGCCAAATGATCCCTCGCTACACTCCCCTTGTTGTCCAACTCTACGCTCCCGTATTTCTCCCAGAAACCAGCCCACCATCCTTTTTCCCGACGTGTGGTTTCTGCGGCTGCGCTTTCGGCGCTTGTCATTCGTGTTTCCCTGTCCTGCTGTCTTTCTCCGCCGCCAGGTGTGCTGTGATCGCTGTGGCTTTTCTTGTGTGAGTCCGCGGGCTGGAGTCGAGGCCCTTCTTGCTCTGCGCCGTCGGTGGCTGGTGGTGGGCTGGGACGACGTTGGGAGTGGTCGCGTGCGCGCATGTCAGGCGATAGGGTGTTGTAATCTTTTAAGGATCTGGGCTTGGACGACTGGAGTATGGGTGATGTTTCGTTTGCTATTGTTGCTGCGGGTGTTGTGTTGGCGCGCTCAGAAGATGTGTCTGGGATTCGTTTGCGTGGTCCCGACGAGTCTGGCATGGTGCTTCCCGGTAACTATGCGAATCCCGTAGTGTGTCGCTGAGTTTTGCACAAAGGTCGATAGTACGGAGGTAGCGGATAATATCATGGACTTGGAAGTGGAAAAGAATAGAGCTGTTGTTACAATAAGCTATGTGGCTGGGCTGGCAGAACAAAGTTTCAAGTGGTGATACGCATTGGCATGAGGCATGCTCGGGAATCGGGAAACGTCATTCGGGCTCAGTAAGGCGACATGAGCGTTCCTGGCGCGTTGACCCACTCCCCATGGGGAAGAGGATCGAGGCTCAGCTTGGCCTACTACACACTGTGATTGAACGTACATAAAAGTACAGGCTAGCATATGACTTTCTTCTGTCACAAAGATGAGGTTGTAGCTTCTACACTAGTCTATTAGTTAGGTATTGGTGCGATACCGGTCATCCAATCCACGACTGGCCTATCAGGGTCGAATATTCTCCGCAACGAGTCAAGCAACCCTTTTTCTCAGTCAATTGTCCAGTCCGATCGAAAAATCAGCAAAATTGGTATTTCAAATCTAAAAGTTGTTACTGGTATATACTCCTTGCTCAGCAAGCCGTCATGCCTCCAAAACATGCCTATCGTAAATGCGCAGCGATGAAACACAACCCTCTTGGTTGCGGGAATGTCTTGAAATCGCCCTTTCGAACGCCACCCAATGACCACCGAAACGGATTGGTCAACAAGAACTTCAAACCCCACCACGCCTTCTTACTCATTGTAGTGGTATACCTGTCATTGTTGTTAGCCTGGCGGTTATTGTAGTCAAGGGAACAAGAAGACGTACAAGGTAGTTGGGCAGTCCATAGCTCTCCCAATTCAATCGGGCCGCCATCTTAGCAAAACCCTCAGTCTCGATGAGGTGGTAAAAGGAGAATGGTGGGAACATGGCACCATCTCGGTGGACTTCGGCCTTGACCAGTAGCGTAGCACCACCTACACCGTCGAGCTTGATCTTGGCATGAGGATCTGCGGATGGGTCATACATCTTAGCCATCAGGCTGCGGTAGGTTGGCATCTCAGCATAACCTTCGAGCAGGATATCGTCCTTGCCCATCTTGTTACCCAATTCCTTTGCCGTGGGGCTGTCGATCCAGTTGTTGAAGTCGTATTCGCGGATGTCCATAGCCTTCTTTTCCTCGTTGTAGTACCTTTGGAAGCAGTTGGGCACAATGATGGGCACGTTGTAGTCGGCCAAGTCCTGGATCAACGTGGGCGGGGTCTCGATAATGTCTGAATCGATCCACAGAACCCAAGAAGTTGTAGGACCCAGCGTTGTGAACAGGAGCGAGTTTCGTGCCTTTGCCATGGCGGCTCTGCGCGCTTTCTGGTTCTCCAACTTGTGGCGCTCAGCCTCGGTCTGCGTTTGGAGTGGGGACTCGGTGTCCTGGCGGAGGATTGTGACGGAGGCGAAGCGCTTGCTCTTGGTGCCCGATTGCGTCTTTGCGATTTGCGCTTGTAATGCAGTGTATGCAGCATTGCCCTCCTTTGTCTTTGGTATTATGAAGCCGAGGGAAATAAGGTGGTGGGGGTAGGTAAGTTTCATGAGGTTGTCCCAGTACTCCTGGTAGAACCTGGCCAATGGTGTCAGGATGAGGACTGTTTCCTCATTTTCGGCGGGCGTGCGTGAAGTTGTCACGTTGTTCATGTAGTAGTGTACCACTGGCGGCGGACCCTGAGGAGAATTTGCTTTCGACTTGCGGAAGGGAAGTGATGGCGGAGAGAGTGGGTTGGAGGCTACATCTCCCCCACCTGATTTGGCAACGGACGGAGCATCGCCGCCGGAGAAGAAGAAGACGAAGAAGCCAATGCAGAGGATACCAGCAAGGATTATGGTGATGGGATTCGAGCGTCGGAGCGAGCGTGACATGGTGGCTGGAGTGGATTGGGGGTAAAAGGCGAACCGCGGCTGCCAGAGGAGAACAGGACCCAACTACGGCTGGCGCATCAGAAGGAAGAGGCGGTGGGTGGTAAACGGGGTGAAGGTGGTGAGCGTGGGTCAGCGCAGGGAGGAGCGCGAGACGTGGCCTGGCCGGCGCTCGGAAATAGGGTCGACAGCGTGCACAACCACGGATTGTGTGCTGGAAGCCGGTCTGGGGGCAGAATTGAAAATGAGAGGGAGAGGGCACGGCTGGTGTGCGGGTGAAGAGCGTGGGTAAGCAGATTAATTACAGGAGGAGCGTCGACAATGTCCGTATGCACAGTCGCGAATGTTGCGGCTCTGCTTACGTACACCTTCCATGCTGCAGCCCTCCGCCTGGCTAACTATCTTTGTACACGGTGGTAGAACTAGTGTCGCTCGCTAGCGTCGAAGCGTCATGGATGCTGGTATCTCCAACACCACTTCTGCACAGCGCCGTCGTCAATTGAGTCTTGACAAATGCCTCTGCTGGTCACCCGAAGATGGCCAGTCGTGACGCGTTTCCCCGCTGCCCTGGCTAGTCGGCGCCCTGCACAGCGCTTCTATGCCGCGTCCCCGCCAAGCAGCGGCTTCTGTGAAGGAACCAGACGAAAGCCGATCAGTGGTGGTATAATTATACCCGACTCTGTTCAAACCCAAGTAAGAAATTCACATCCCCCAGCCAACCTCACGTGCTGATGTTTCCGTAGCCGCATCATCTCCTCGAGTCTATCAAGCCCTTGTCGCCATTGCACGCCCCAAAGAACAACTTCGCCGTCTTCTTCGTCACACCCTCCTACGCGCACTTTCTGCTTGATGATGCTTTTCTCTGCACTGCCCTTCGGCGCATCTACAAGGAGGTCGTCGAAACACCGGATCTGACCTTGAGTGCGTTATGCGCTGTCGTAGATAAACTGCCAGCTCCCCAGCCATGGAATGACCAGACTTTGGAGTCTCAGCTATCACTGCGCAAACGGAGCCCACCCCTTGCTGGAACAGGCTTTGAAGGCATAGCTTACGCTTCCCTGCCGTCCCGTGCTTCTGTACCATCTAATGAGTCTCCTTTACCATCAGAGCATGGGGCTATCGACTTCATCACTGCGGACTACGCTTCCAAGAACGAGAATTATGTTGACACATTGCGCCTGCCCCTTGCCAACACTGTTTTTCAGACAGGAATGCCAACAACCATGTTGTATTCAAACTGGAAGACTGACAGGAAGACTGGCGAACTGACTCAGGTTGCCAAAACGACTCCTTCCCGCCATGGCATTCGGTTAGTCGAAGGCAGTAACGCTTCGGATCTTGTGTCTACCCTCAGCGTTCCGTTACTTCCCCTCACCTTACCTCGTGTTGTTGAGGGCTGTATGGGTAATATCATCCGTCGTGTTGTCGACGCTGATGGGAAAAGTATCCAGGGATCCTCAGAACTTGAAAACGTGGTTCCCAGATTCTTCTCGTCGAGAAACCAACCAGCGCAAGCGACAGTTGCTTGGGCGTTAGTCATTCCGAAGAATTTGAAACAAACAATCGGCACAAGAACTGAAGAGCTTGTTGCCAGCCTATCGGCTGAACATGGTTCAAAATCTACTGACTCAGAACATACCTGGGAACGTCTATGGCGCAGCGATCCACCTGTCTGGAACACTCTTGTATCTCAGGCGCTCTCTGAGGGGGCTCGTCTCCATCGTGTCCTAAGTGGAGGAGGTGGTTGGGGAAAGAAAGCAGGCCTGCTGTCCTTGGATCCGGTACCCGCCAACAAGTCCTCAGGGTCCCCGACTGGCTCGGAGTTTCCGACCATCATTGACGATCCGGGCAACTTTGAATCCACCCTTACACCAGTCGTGCAAGATGGCGATTCGATACAATTCTTTACTTTGCCAAAATCTGACCTTGCTCAACAAGCGCGAGAGTCTGACAACTACGAAACGGTCTCCAAATTGACAGATGCGAACGTGTCTGAAGGCTGGGAGCTAGGCACAATCCCCAGCACAATGGATTCTATACCTGGAGAGTCATGGCAACACAAAGGGACAGAAAGGCACCGTTCTGCTTTCTTTCAGGGTAGTTTCGGCGCTTTGACAGAAGGAGCTCTCACGATAACACGTCGCCGTCGTAACAACCTGGACAAGGCCAGCTCAGTCTACACGACTACTCTCGACGTTCCTTTCTCCCGTTTCTGGGCCATCACTTCAGTTCATTCACATGACAGCATCACGAGACATAAAGACGTTGGTCATGTTGGTAAGAATAAGGATGTAGGTGAGCCTAAATCAGAGTAGCCTCTACTCGCACTGTATTCTAATTCCAAAAGGAGTCAGTTCCACACTCAAATAAATTGCTTTCTTCATCATCTAGAAATGTTTGCAACTCTTCTCCCCGCCACGTAGGAAATGTCCTGGTTAACTCACTATCAAATTTTTTGCAAATAGGTCATCTCCAACCCCTTTCGACTGTCGACGGGCTAGTTCCTAGATGCAAGTTTTCAAGTACTGTATTGGCACAAGGCCGGAGGTCTGAAAGTGTGGCGTTGGACTCGAAGAGTTTAACTGCTGACGTCGAATGGTCCCAATCCGCAAACCAGAAGCCTCAACTCGAAGAGTCGCAGGGAAGACCTAACCATTCTTTTACTGGAACAAAGGGTCTCCCAGACTCTGCGCCGAACATGACGATACCAAAATTGGTACGCGCGCTCGGTGTCACTGGTGTCCATAAGTCTGGTCGGCTCCGTGCTCGCACGGCCAGGATCATGATGCATGAAATTAGAAGAAGGTTCAACAAACAAATCTTTAAATATCGAGCAATAATTTCAGGCCGCTATAGACAAAGATCCACCAGAACCAACCCCCAAAGCGCACAAGTTAAGCCTGGACCCAACAATACGACTAGAGGCGAAAGCGTAACTAGGCGTGCTCCTCTTGCAGAGAAGGGCAGTTTCCAGAAGGAAGAGAGCGATACTAGGAATGGCAGCAATACCAACAAGAAGACAAATAACAGCATACACAGTCACACTCAGAACAAGAGGGCAGCCAGTCCTAAGAAGAAAAAGACACATGTCCCGCCAATCCGCAAATTATCTATCAACCCCAAACGCACCCCAGAAACGTTGAACAAAACGCTACGTATCCTAACTCTCGAACTCTTCCGTCTAGCAGACGAAGCAGGAGCCGTCGTGTCCACCATTCGCTCGCGCCAACCACGCACAGCACCGCAGTCCCAAGCTCACTTACTAACAAGACGTCAACGCTTCTTGAACAGACAACGGGCCTCTCTAATACGCTTCTCGGCCCCAAGACTCCCAAGAAAAGAGACTCCGCCCCACGCAAGCACTCGTTCCCGACGAAACCCCAGCAAGCAATACCGCCCCAGAGTCCGCCGCGTACAAGCGCGACTACGCCCCCGCGTCAACATAAAACTACATCCCACCTTCAGCTTAGGAACGATCCGCTTCCCAGACGGCAGGAGAGCCAAGCTGAAACGGCGGCCGTCTCCCCGCTACCTCTTGCCTGGTCGCCGCCGCAGCGAAGGGAGAAGTAGTTTGATGAGGAGAGTAGCAGTGGACACTACGGTGGCGGTGCAGCCGAAGAGGGAGAGCGCGAGGCTGCGGAAGAAGAGGGAGAGGGAGGCGAGGAGGCTGGCGGAGACGGTGCAGTCGTGGCTTAGTGGTGGTGGTACTGGGAGTGAAGGCGGGACGATGTAGGTGGTTGGAAAATATAGAGTGAGGAGATGGATGTATGTTTATTGTAAGATATGTGTTGGTGTTGTAAGTATATATGTAACTAATCGAATGTAGTTGAATGTCGAACAGTGTGTCTAGGATGTTAGTGAAGCATGCTGCGAACGTGCTCTGCTTTGCTCTGTTCGGAACTATGAGTGAACAGATTTCAGCCATGCATGCAACGAGTTAGAAACTGCCAGTACACAAACACCATGAGAGGACAGAATACAAGCACAGGTGTCCGCTAGAAAAAGCTTTAATTCATCATATTCCTGTCACGCACACACCGCATCTATGATAAGCCAGCTGCCTCCATGGAAAAAGAAGGGAACCCAGCAAATACATATTCCTCTCAGCACTCCGCCACCGATTACGCAAAACAAGTGGGCCGTTTGCTTTGATGTTCGCATAGCCCACCAATCCATCCATCCAGCTTTTTTTACGCTCCTGTGTAACTCCGAGGCTCATAAATTACTGGAATTGGAGAAAAGGAAACTAGAAGAAAAAGGGAACAAGACATGAGATTATTCCAAGTGTTTCAGCCGTGTCACGACCGAGCAAGGAAAATCAGTCTCGTGTACGCGCATGAAATGACGAGATGTGGACTTTGATATGAGGTAACCGGCAAGATGCAGCTACATCCGATCTTTAGGAGAGGTGATGTGGTCGTGGAAATGGCGCATGAGGTATCATGTGTGTGCGTGTGTGATTATGCGTCAGGGCGCACCCAATCAAGACAGACGGCTAGACTGCGAGACTGGTTTATAGGTCCACTTTGGAGGCTGTGAAATCCCATAGCATCTTTACAAGGGAATCGGGCAGCGTGTAAAGGTCGACATGGAACTCGCCATCTGTCACATGTCAGCATATGTTTCTCGCTCCAGGAATATGAACCGACTTACTCTCGACATCGTTCTTAGTGTACGTCTCGCTCGTCTTGTTGTCGTGGACCAGGGTGACGACGTGTAGAAGATCATCTTCACCGAGCTTTTGCAGACCATCCGCCAGCTTCTCCATATCGACGTTCTTGTCCTTTCGGCTCTTCTTCTTGGCGGCGTCCTTGTTGCGCATACCATTTGCGTCGGCAGAACCGGATTCCGCAAGGAGGGCGAGAAGCTCTGGCTTAGGATTCCGGAAAGTCTATCATGATAGGGTCAGCAACTTTTCCGACACCAAACGGAGAATCATGACTATACTCACCACCTGATGCTTGGCTTCGTATCGCTCAGACTGGAAGTTGAGGTCGTGCTCGAGTGTGTGGTCACCGCCCTTGCCAACAGCGGTCAGAACAATGGTCATGTCAAACTCACCCCAACCCTTCTCGTCGATACGGAACGGGGGCTTCTTGATGACTTTACTCTTTGTTAGCATTCTGTACTCAGAGATGACAATTGACAGCATACGCACCATGCTTGTTCTTCTCGAATGACGGGTGGAGGTTGTAGACAGCCTTCTCAAAGACGTTGGGCATGACCTCGTTGCCTTGATCGTCTAGTAGCCAAACCTCTATGCTCCATGTTCGCATGGGAAAGCCCTCGACAGGTGAAGGTTCATCGCTGTTCGTGTGTTAGCGATTGTCGTTGTGGATACGCGTCAGGGCGGCGCCTGCGAATGCGCGCGACGGAGACATACATGGGCTTTTGGTGGGTGACGAGCTTGACCCATCGCTTGACCTACTCGAGTGTCAGTGTCTGTACAAGCTACTGCGCATTATTTGAGAGCGCAACGTACGTCTGGCATCTTGTCTGAATTGCGCCTCTAGGACGGAGTATACTAGAGCAACTAGTTGTTGGGAGCTGCGGTGTACCGCACCAGGTATTTTACCGAATGCAGGCTAGAACGGGAGCCGAGATGTATGCGACCTTGGTAGTCTGGCTCTGGCGATAAAATCAAGACGCGTTTGGGAGAGGTGAGAGTTGAAAGTGCAGGCGGTGGCTGGTCTGGTCGCGAGCTATGAGGTTAGGTGATGCACGTCGCGGGCGGGGCGGCGGAGGCTGTTTACAAGCCGGTACTTGGTCTTGGCGCCTCCGGTCAGGCTCTGCGGCGCCTCCAAAGTCCTTAAGGCTGTACTACATACTACGACAAGGGTCTAACCGAATTGACCAAGTAAAGCACGTTCTCTCACATCTACAAGTAAAGTTCATAGTGAAGGCTCGGCTTGTTTCTGGCTGGGAGAGACAACACCTGTGAGCCATTAAGGAAGCTAAATTGGGGGAAATGCCGTTGACTACAGTAGTCTGGCTGTTTAGTTACTATCTAATTGTGTGCAGGTTACAAGGCAACTCTGCTACCGCCAGGATATATTATCATCCCAAAATGTTCCTCTTTGTTCGTGCAATACATGCTCATCCATCGTCCCTCGTCCCTCGTTATCCTCCGCCTCAGCCCAATACTGACGTTTATTTTACTCCGACTTGCCGAACAGGGCCTCGTTCTCTTGCTGAGCCTTGATGAAGGCCTCCTTGAACTGGTTGGCGTCTAGCACACATAGTTAGCATTCTCCTCTTTTGCCACACAAACGTATCTCCACTCACTCTCGCTGTTGGCGAAACGGATCGCAAGTGTCTGAGCCTCAGGTTCGCCCTCGCTGACATCGGCGGCGGCGTTCCAGACCCAACTGCGGTCGCTGCCTACGTTGGGGGACAGCTTCATGTCGGGAACAACTATGCATGTCTCAGTATCATCGTCTCTTTATCCCCATGGTGTTAATCATACCGTAGTGGTTGGCGCAAACCTTGAGGGTCTTGTCTCGTCGCATGACAAGGCGTGTCTTGCCGTTCTCCTTGTGCTTCAGTAACCGGACATCACCAGTGCCTCGCTCCTTCCACTCCCGCGACTCCCTGTCAAACTTGAACAACTTGGCGCGCATCTTGAACACTTGCTCCTCGAGCTCCTCGTTGGTCTTGGTGTCGACCTTCTCGGTAAGGTGAACGACGGGCTGGAACTCGACGTCAGGCTCTTCGTTCTCAGGGTTCTCATCCTTGTACGACGTTAGCATGATCTATAAGGCAGCTCAGTCAGGATACACACATCTGCCTTGTTCTTGGAAGAACCTGATGGCTCGTCGACGTCATCCTCCTCATCCTTCTTTGCCTTTGCCGGGCCGCCACCGAACATGGAGAAGACGTTGTCCTTTACTGCAGCCGCAGCCTCGGTCGCCTTTTCCGTGATGGGCTTGCTCTCTGTACTCTCGGTCGTCGTCTCGGCTTTGTCGGCAGCCTTGTCAGTGGTGACCTTTGCAGTCTCGTCCTTGACAAGAGTTGCGCCAGGGTTGGCGGCCTGGTCAGCGGCGGGGTCTGGTTTGGCGGCTTCAGACATTTTTGTTATATCGGCAATGTATATTAGGTCGTGTGGTGTAGTGACAAAGAGAAGTTCTTTGTGTCAAGTGGGTACAAGAGTTGAGTGTTCAGTGTCAACGGACTGCCCACAAATTGAGGAAGTGGGATACATGCCCCTCCCTAGGGCGCTTTACCTGATTGGGTCCAGGGACGTGCGTGACGCAGCCCGACGCACCATTTCACTGCCATCTTTGAAACCAGTACCACCTTGAGTGCTCTCTGTACATTGTAATTCAAACACATGAATCTCAAGTATTAAAGAAAGCCCAAATTTGGTCGTTATGGATGCAATCTTAGATCAAGGCTTGGGTGCAGAAACTTTATCAAACCTAAGTAATACCATGCTATGTAAACCAACCGCGCCGATAGCCCGCCATCCCACCTAAACGCCACGTACCAATTCACCGCAACCAGTCCAGTGCACACACCGGGTATCATGTTTATAACTCCACTCCTTCATGTCCGTCAACAAACACAGATTCTACCCGATGAAGAAAACCATCAGAAACTAGTATTGTGTCTTTCACAGCCGGCCCTCACATTGAGTGGCACGTCCCCCAGTCAAATCTTACACATCTCCTCGTACTTTAGAGCATGCCCAGCTCTGCTTCTCTTCACTGTCTTTCCCGGACAGTCCTGCCGCCATTTCCATCCTGCATCTCAAGCGAAGTGCATTCATCCTAGCCTTCTTCATGGCCGAAGACGTGCGTACTGGTGCTGTGACGTCTCGTAAACCCACCCATGTCGCTTCGGGTATCCGCCTTGCCAAGCGGCTCTTCACCTGCAACTGCTCCTGAACCTTCTGCCGTACGCGTTGAATTTGCTCTGAGGCAGTCGTGGCGTCGATATCCCGCACATTCATGTATGTTTGCATATGCTGTGCCGCCATCAATGAGACGTTTCGCAGAGCATCTTGTGTGTTGAAGAGACCCATCTTGGCGTTGTCCATGAACTGATCCAACACGGACTTGTTGTGGCCCAGCATCACCTCAAAAGATTGTCGTAGAAGTGGCTTCGAGTGAGTCGCGATGCTGACGTTGAACTTATCAAACGGATATTCGTGCTCGAGGTCGACAATGTATTCTCCTGTCATAGTCCGATTGTACCGGATCGGCACCAGTTGGGAATGACGAGCAATCTGTATTTGAAGCTGTGGTCTCTTACGTCGCGAGGCAAATGCTTTTGAAGGGCGGAGTACGAACTGGTGATCCCCAGTGGTATGGATCTCGAAGCTCCCGGTACTTGTGTTTTTTGCCTTGGTCTTCGGGCCGGGTTGCTTCACTGAAGCTGGCAAGACTGTAAGAGCTCGCATTGCTGTCGGGGCTGGCGAAGGAGAGGCAGATGAAACTAGTGATGAAGACACCGACGCAACGGGAGTAATGTCAGGATTGACGTTCTCCACTTCAGAGAGCAATGGAGATGCTGACACGCTTCGTGAAGCCTTTTGGAGTAGCATAGGGGCAAAGGCTGCGCCTTGGAATAAAGCAGGTATCAACACACACAGAACCAGCCCAGATATGAGCATTTTGGCCAAAGGCAACTGCACGCCAGTTTTCTTCATGAGAACGTTTGTTTTGTTACCAATCCATGATGTCTGGACCTTCTTGTTTTCTTTTGTGTCTTGAGACATCATGAGGTGGGGGCTAATGTGAGCAAGGTGGCGGTTGAGTTGCGATGGGTCGAGCCTGCTAAAACCACGATGGTTCAATGGCAATACTGCTTTGAGCTCGTAGTCAGCGTTCGGGTTATCGCGGCCCTCGACATGCACTTGCAAGGCTGTCGAATCTTCTACAAGCGATGCGATGCCGTGGGGAATGACCTGGGCCAGGTCGATACATGGGATCTTTGTGGAGCCAAATATCTTCCTGGCAAAGTCAATGGCCTCTCTTTCAGTGCTTGAGTGTGGTTGTGTTCGGTGACACATGACAACAAGGTCCGGTCGGTCAGGGGAGTGAGCGGCCGTGTTGTGCCTGAATTCGAGTTGATTACCGTTCTCTAGTTTGACCAAGACATGGGTTGGCTTCCCACGAGAGGTTACGACTTCAAGATTGGTGCAACGAGAAACCTGTGGAACAGGCACATACGGCTCGATCTGTCCGCGTACCATGACCGACTTGGAGATGCTAGGATAGGCACCAAGTGCCATGGCAATCTGTGCAGTGGTGATGTCTTCTGCCCATCTTTCAGGCATGCCAATGTAGAGTATCTTATAGGAATCTGGGGTGGGCAAGGGATCTCTTGACAGGGCTGCCTTGACAGACAGTCTAACCTCGCCACAGCCATAACGACTGAACACTTGTGGAAGCTCGTCGGTATAGTCGGTCGAGCTCTGAATGACATTACCTCCTTGAATGACCTTGTCATCGTCCGTCGGCTGCTCGTCTAGTGTGATGCGCCAGGAACTCTCACTCCCAGAGAGGTATGAGGGCACTTCGGTCAAGGTGGAATCTTCACCCATTACTGCGGGGTGCATGCCAGCTTGCTGATCTGGGTGTTCGGCTTGCGAAGAATAAACGCTGTCGTGCAAGCCTCTGCCGCCCATCTCGTACTCGGCCTCATCGTCAGTGAAGTCGTCAGACGTATCGTCGGGCGTGGGACCGTCGGTCGAGGCGATTGATGCTGTGTGAGCTTCGTCGTCCGACACATCCATTACGCCGTCCCCAAGCATATCATAGTTGCTGTCTTCAAGGGAGCTGGTCACCTCTTCGGGCTGCGGGCGTTGGGTGGACCGCATCATGAGAGTTTCGAGATCAAGTTCAGTAAGTGATCCGTCCACTCGCACGGGAGGGAACTTGAGATCTTGAGATGCAAGTGGTTCGCTGGAAGGCATGTCAGCTTGGTATCATGTAGAAAACAGTGAGTGTAGACTTCTATAGGTGTGGAAGAAGAAGGAAGAAGGGAGGAAGCCAGATGGAGGGGCAAGGGTGAGAGTGGCAGCAGGCACCTGGTCCACGCTGCCTAACTAGCTACCTACTGGCGAGACGCGTTTGGGTGCCTTCGGGCAGAGTGGGGCGGATGCGAACCAAGTAAGAGAACCCACCAGTTGTAGTCAGTGTGAGGAATGCACAACGTTGTTCAGTTGCTATGATTAAATTCAAGTGACTTATCCAGGCAGATGCAGGCAATGGTGATGACACAGCACGGCTAGGGGGCCATGGTGAAGGCGGGATGATGCCTACGGGGATACCCCGCATAGTAAGCGATAGGGCTCCAAACACGGTTCACATGCCCAGAGAGTGGGGGCGAACACCAAATGCGCCATAGCGGAATAGTCATGAAATGCGCTGCGAGACAACAAGGGTACTCATACATTTGGAACGTGGTTCGTCTTCGTAAATACATGGCTTTCCCGCCAATATGCAGCAACTGAGGCGCATCGACAACGCCCGCATAGTCCTGATGATCCTCTACTGAAAAGCCGCCCGACCAACATGCAATACCAACACCTTACGCCTTACTGAAACCAGTAGTCCATGCTCATACGCCCTCAAAATGCTTACGGGAGGCTGATAGACAAGCGCGCAACAGGAAGAGACTATGGTACTTGTGCTCATGGCGACGCCCAACCGCCAGCTACCTCGACCCATTCCGGCAGGCAAGACCCTTCTTTGCCTTCTACGTCGACAATGTCCGTGTCACACCTACAACGGCATCCGACACCATTTTCCTTGACCGGGTCTGGCGTCGCCCAGTACTTGTCTTCCTCAATGCGCTCTTTCTCGTTCAGCGTCGTCATTTCCAGATACGGCTCTCTAGGGAGCTGTCGTGCGGGTGCGTTGGCAGGGCAATGCTGGATGGTGGTATGCCGGTACCCAAAGTCACGGAAGTAGTGAATGTCTTCAGGCCCAAGCAATGCTCCCACGGCTAACGAGTGGATCGGAGCGTCTCCCCATCTCTCCATCCAGAAACCACCGCTGCGATCCATCAATTCGAAAAAGTCGTTGTACTCCTTGCTGCGGAACCAGTTTAGATTGGCAATCTCGAAATTGCTCCAGAAATGGCACATGTTGTACGATTCGCCCTCCATGTTTTCGGGATGGATTTCGGGGAGAGCCTCAGAACCAAACTCTGCGTCCATGATGTCTTGGGGGAAGAAAGGCTTCTTAGCCTTGGGCTCATTCTTTTGTCCATTCTCCTCCTCCGGCTTGGGTTTCTCCACAAACATCTCCCACATGCCCTTGGAAGTGAGGTTGTTGTTTCTTTTGTATGCTGATGCATATCTCCAGATGTTGGGTACCGTCTCCCTCAGCTCCTTTACAGCAATGGTAAATCCATACGTCTTTTTGTTTCGAATCATGTGGATGAATGGATCGTATGTAATGTCGCAGAAGTACTTGATCTCCGGCTCGAGGCGCCAGTACCACTCGTATTTGGCAAGCAGTTCGTGTTGGTAGAATTTACTATGCAAGGTCAGCCCTGTTTCAGTTTGTTGGTGTATTCCGCGAGCATACCCTGAGTAAAACCGACACATGTGATGATAGCTCTCCATGCCACCATACATAATGGCTTTGTCTCCCTGTTTGGCGATGCCCTCCTTTGCAACGTCTGGATCAACCCAGTCTGGGAAGCCCCATTGCTCTGGCGGGATCTTGCCCCACTCCACTGGAGCGCTAACGTGGCTCAAGACCACCTCTCTAAATGTTTCGTTGAAGTCGCCGTCATTGAGGAAGACGTATGGATAGTGGAACCAGCGATTGAAGTGTCTCTCAATCGACTTGATGGATTGTATGACACCTTCCAATTCCTTGTTTCTCGCTAGCACTACGAAGGCGGCGTTCGCTCGGGGTCCGTTGACCTGTGGCTCGAGACAGCCTACGGCGAAAGGCTTGTCGTATTTTTCGCTAATCTTTCTGCAGGTTGTTAGCCATGTACCTGGTGTTTCGGCGATGAGAACGAGCGCACCTTATTGACGGCGGGGTGCCCGCAGGCATGTTCATAATACCCTGAGAGTCTGGCGACCTCACGAAAAGAATTATGATTATGATTATTACAAGACATGGGAACAGGAGCACCAGGCCCAGGGGAATGGAAATGGACGAGGATCCTTTTAGTCGTATCCGGCGGCGGAAGAAGGACAGTCGGGGGGATGCTTTATCTGCGCGAAGCGGGAGGTCGTCATATCTATCGAGGCTCGCTTTTGTGGATGGCAGCCTCTGCGTCAAGTCCTGTAGAAGACCCATGGCTGGAGGTTTGGGACAGCAACGTTGCGAGAGCAAATGGTGACTGCCACTGGCAGTTCTGTGTTGGGTGATGCCAGTCGTGGACAGCCAAGTATGCGCTCTGATACGGGTGGGTTTGGGGCGAATGAATGCAAGCGTTGTCGCGTGGCAGCTCCGAACCGGCGTGCGACCTTGGTTAGCAGTCAAGACTGGGCGCGACAGTCTGTGGGTGGAAAGGTGGGTGGAGGGAGTCGAAAGGGGAAGCTAGGATTGTCGAATGTAAATTATTAACGGCCGGCGATTGCGTATGCGTTTCGAGAAGTACTAGTCGACAGGGAACATATCGGTGGAGCGCGCCAAGCTCCCTAAAGTAGAGCGCAGGTCGATAGTAGGTGCATCCGTCCAATGCAAGCCGCAGCTACGCCGGCTGGAACTTTTACGCCCTGGGCCAAAGGGACCGGCTCGATGCACAGCCTATCGACAGGGTGTTGGAGAAGACCAGACCAGCTCCTGTCTGGCTCAGGCACGCCGTCACGACACTGAGGGAGCCGCACGCAAAAGCGCCGCTAAGCGACACCTCCTACAACACGTTCCTCCGGCCCTGCATCTCCTTCAGGCTTCGGCGCAGATTCCATATCAGCAACCCCTGCACCGCTGGCCTCACGATGAGCTTCAAGGCGAAGGACCTCCAGTTTGGTGAGTGCAGCCCGAGGGAATGGGAACTGCCGCTGACCGCCTAGCGCAGACAGCTCTCAGCCAGCCTTCTTGCAGCGGTTGCGTGGGCAGCTTCAGAGTGGAGACACCGCCCGCCATGAACATCCCATTGCCAGAAACAAAAGAATGAACAAGGACGATGATGAGGACGATGCGCCGACTTACGTCTTAGAAGAAACTAACCAGTCATTGAGTAAAGAAGAGTATGACGCGCTTGTCTCTGGGAAGGACGGCCAGGGGGAGAAAGACCCTGTGGTAGAAGAAACACAGCAGAAGGCGGATAGCGAAGCTGATTCAAAACCAAAAGACAAAATCGCTGAGGTCGGCACAAATGCGAAGAAGCGCAAGGCCGCAAAGATCATTGGGGGTGACCCAGACGATGGCACGGGCGAAAACGAAGCTGAAAGGAAGAATGAGAAGCCAGCCACCAAAACAGCCAAGAAGCCAAAAAAGAAAACCAAAGCAGTCAAACTTACTTTTGGAGACGAAGATGAGGGATGAGCAAAGAGAGCTCTGTCTTGCACATTGAAAGGCATGCTCCAGTAGGAAACTACGGTTCTCTATCTTCTGGCTCAAACATACTACTACCTTGGCACCAGGTAGTTAAACAAAATAATCGGGACGTAGCACAGGCCAATCCTAACTAAAATTAACCAAGCCACTCCAAACCTTCTAACTTTGCAGACCTTAACCTCTACGATAACGTCATAGTTTTTATAAAAAAATGTCAAAAGATAAATTCTCCATTTCTAGAATTATTGGCTTGTGTAAAGATAACAAAGAAAAGTAAGAAAGCTATGCAATAGTAGACGTAAAGTGTAAGGTAATTCCGAGTCCCAATTGTTTTGTCGACCTGGCGCCAGTACCGCTCGACATTACCTCACAACGCGAAGTGCTCTACCGCCTCGATCGCAATTGGCACTGCGATCGCATCCGGTATGTCACCCCTTGCCGCCTCAACTATTTCTCATCAAGCTTTTACTTCAAATACGATTTTAAGCTCTTTGACAATGAATTGGTTTCGCCGACAGATTCTCAAATCTTCTCGGTTCGCGAAGCAGGTTCAACCAGCGTCGCCCTCATTGCCGCATTCCCGGCAGTACACAATGACTTCGCACGACGCCGGCATTCTTCGCCACTGCGATGTGGAGCAACTTTACAAATACATCTCGGGTCGATGGCTCTGGAATGAGAAGTATCAGCTTGCTCGCCGTTATGTTAAGTTCGATCTACCAGGACTCCTCCAAGTCTCAGCGCAAGCGATCGGAGCTCGCTCTTGTGTCAAGGTTGAGAAACTGCCTGAAGGAAACTTCAACAAAGTTTTCCTGATTACCATGGACGACGGCCGAGAATTAATCGCCAAACTCCCGAATCCGAATGCTGGACGACCGCACTTTACGACAGCCAGCGAAGCCGCCACCATGGACTACGTATGGGCTCGTCAGCTCATTGTATCTGATGACTGTTGACCTAGAGTTATGTTGCAGGTTCGAAATGTCCTCGGTATCCCGGCGCCCCGGATATATGGCTGGAGCTCCTCAACAGACAATCCCGTTGGAGCAGAGTACATTTTGATGCAACGCAGTGGAGGAATGGAATTGGGCAAAATATGGCATGATGTACCTTGGGAAGAAAGACTTGAGATTATCAGGACCTTAGTTGGGTATGAGAAAGCCTTTGTTTCTGCCAATCTTCCTATGTACGGGGAGCTTGTATTATGCAAAGGACGTCCCTAGCCCAAACCCAAGTCAATTTCTTAACACTGTCAACTCGATAGACAAGGCAGAAGTCTTCGTAGTCGGTCCGACAACTAACAGGGCGTTCTTCGACCAGGGGAGAGACTCTGTCGAAGTAAATCGAGGGCCATGTAAGTTTTCTTACCTTCCCTATCATGCTCGCTCCAAACTGATTAGATGGCAGGGCCTTCACTCAACGAATTTGTCCATTCTCGCGCCGCCCGAGAGATAGCGTGCATCGATAAATTCTCATCGTATCCTGGTCAGCAAGGGCTGTTCAGCGGTCCGAACCAATACCATCCAAGCAGAGCATTAAAGGTTGGAGTCCTCCAGGATTATCTAAAAATCGCAACCCAGATTCTGCCCAAAGACGTCAACCTGTCAAAGCCGACTCTGTGGCACTCCGATCTGCATAGTGACAATATCTTCGTTGACCCTTCCCAGCCAACAAGAATCCTCAGTATCATCGACTGGCAAGCAGTCAATGTTTCCCCGCTCTTCCTCCAAGCACGCCATCCTTCACTCATCGAGTTTGAAGGACCAATACCAGAAGGCTTTGAACCCATAACACTACCCGATGATTTTGATGATATGAGCGAGGAGGCACAACACCAAGCCAAAAATCTCCGGGCAGCTCAGTCTCTCTATAAGCTCTACGAAATCCTCATGCTCCGGCAATGTCCGGAAATTGCTCATGCACTGGGATTTCGAGACACGCTGGCTGGTCAAATCACTGGATTGGCAAGCTCAATCTTCAGCGGTGGAGAGCCAATCCTACAGGGAATGCTCATTCGACTTCAGGACGAGTGGGTCACATGTGTTGGGTCTTCCATGCCGTGCCCTCTTTCTTTCACTCCCGAGGATAGGACGCAGCAGCAATGTCTCGAGGCAAGTTGGAGCGAAGGTGTCGAGCTAATGCATGAGGTTTTGACCGAGATTGGAGCATACCAGGGATGGGATGGTTGGGTCAATCATAACAACTACCCAGTATATAAGGAGCGGTTGGCCCGATGTCGCGAAAACTTTCTCGACCGCTACGTGAAAACCGAAGAGGAGAGAAGTCAATGGATCCAAGCCTGGCCGTTTGAAGACAAAACACACCCACTAACTTCTCCATAAGCTTAGAATCATAGAAACGCATGCTGTGGCTCATCCCACCCAACTCCGGTCGTAGCCACCTGCCACAATTGATTGTCAGGGGTTGTCTACAGGTGCTCGGGTCACATCCAATTTCGCCTGAGGAAAATGAATTGACTGTACCCCTGATGCTGTGAGTTCCGGGAACACCTGATGCAAATCAGGTGGTGAAGGCATTAACGCGATGGTGATTTTTACTTGCCACAGCGTCTACATGTTAAAGCATTCCTATGCTATACGACTATCGCAAATATCCATATTGTTATGAAATTGATTATTTTCATTTGTTGGTTATATATTTATGACTTCTTGATACGTTGAATTACTAGATAATTATATAGCTTTACGTTTAGCTACTGGATTCCACTCTAGACCAAGACTAGGGAAGTATAGCCCAACACCGTGTAACAGTGTTGTCCTTTTCTATGGTGTTCTGGTGCTTGCTGGTCCTTCTCTTGCTTTCTCTCATGCCTTTTTCTTGGCGCAGGTAAAGAAAGTTACCTTATACCTTCTTTCAAAATAGAGCGATTGACTCGGATGAGATATTTTGGTCAACCAATCGCATCAAGGGCTTGTAGCCGGCAGGCTGGTCGAAAGTTGCAGTTTCCGATCGGAAGCACGTCGGAACACTAAACAGGGGCATGCATTGAGCCTTGGTTTGCTGTTCGGGAGTCCGCATTCTCCAAATCTCCTTCACGCAGCGCTCTTTGTCCTTCACGCCAGCTCCTCCAAAACCATGGCGCGCCTATCGCTTGAGGTAATTCACTTGGTTACCTAGACAAACAAGCATCTCATTCACCAATTAGGATTTTGACCAACACATCAACAACCTGCGCGCCCAGCTGCTGTTTCTCAACGAGACTCTTGAGGCCACAGATCACAATGCCCCCGACTGGCTTGCGACCGACCTCATCTCATTGCGAAATAAATCGGGCAGGTTGCAGGACGACATGAAGAGATTTAGAGACCAGCTTGAAAGCGAAGGGCTAGCAGAGAAGAAGGTACGCGCGCGCCAGCCACACTCAGGATAGTTGCATTGCTTACTCGACAGCAGGTCAAAACTTCACATAAGCGACTAAGCCTTGAAGGCGCAAAATACGACTCGTCTACCCCTAAATCTCAGTCCCATGCATCAAGTTCTCAGGCCATATCTCCTCTACCCGGTCAATCACCGACGCCACGGGCAAAGTCAACCCAGGCGGAAGAAACACACCTGGTTCCCCATGTCGACGTTACAGAAGAAGTCAATAGACGCCTACAGGAGAGTCGCCTGCGGCGCTTGATGCAGGCCCCAAGCACTGCGCAGAAGCGAAAGTACGATGAGTACGAGGATATGCCCAGGTCGGAAGGGTCGGTCACGGCAGAAGAAGAACGGTTAAGAGGCCAACATAGTGGCGGCGAGTCTGAGAAAACACCAACGAAACGGCTGAGGAGTAGCGGGACGTTTGAGCATGCGGGACAAAGACAAGATGATGGCCCTGTGAGGTATGATACGGAGCGCTTCGAAGATAGAACCGACGTGAAAAGGCGAAAATTCCGGTAATAATGCGCGGTTTCTCTGGCGTAATATACAAGATACTTGCGGCATGGGACACGATCCACTGATGCGCTGAGAGTGCGGCAGCTTTCCTCGAAACAATTGGTGTCTTACGCTCAAAGTGTGTTGCCATGACTGGTGTTGGATAGAGAATTGACTTTGTTAAGACCATCAACTGCATTGCTGCTTGAAACCGCAAGGTGGCTTTCATTTCGTATGCTCACATGCTCACCAGCACCTCCGCGCTGGTGGGGAAGCTGCAGCCGAGCGGAAGCTAACCGCTCGGTCTTTGCATCATGGAACTTTTTTGAGTTGCCATCCATCCAGCTTTCTCAACTCACCGCCTAAAAGTCGCCAAAACAGACCCGACGCTGTATACGTACTTGGTTTCGACACCTTTATCTTTCGGCCGAATTCTAAACGAAACCGTCACATCGCGATGGCGACTCCAACTCCCATGCCGCCAGAACAACGGCTGGCCTTGGAACAACAACAACGCTATGAACGCATAACACGGAATCTGGCAATCGGAGGGCTTGTTTTATGCCCAGTAATCGCGCTCCTCCCACCGCGAAAACTAGACCTCTATACATTCTCCCTCGGAATCGGGTTTTACCTGTCCGCCGATCACCTCATCACCCTTCGCACCGGTCGCGGCCTTGTGCAGAACCTTTCACCTATGCGCACAATGGAGCTTCCTACAGATCGAGCGCGGGAGACACAAAGGATACTGCAGGAAGAGAGAGAAAAGGGCAGAAAGGCACTTGAGAGAAAGGAGGGACAGGAAAAGAGCATCCTGGGGAAAATATGGATGGGAGACGAGGAAGAAGGGTGGAAAGAGAAGCGGCTGGAGGAAGAGAAGAAAGCGCTTGAAGAGGGACGAGGTTACGGAGATTTAATCATGGAGCAGATCTGGGATGTATGGAATTGGGATAAAAAGAAGGGGAAGGACAGTGAGGGCAAGAAAGAGTGAGCATTGCGAATTGTTTTTCACGAGCTACGACCGTACGTGTATTATAGTGTAGATTACGATGGGCGGCGCAATATTTCCAACTGCTGTGGGGCACAAGTCAACCCGAGGAGGAACATTTGGTGTTGACTTGGGAAGTCCTACTGAGCTGTCAGCACAAGGTCACAGATTTCACGCATCCATGATGCGGGATGCCCCCAGGCAGCAACTTTGCAAGTTATTTTGAGCTACGACCATACAAATCCGGTGAACAAACAAAGTCATCCGGGGGATCTGTGCACCACAAGTATGGCAAAGAGCAAGATTCACAACACGAAATGGCCAATTCGAGCATACTGTGCAAGCAAGAACAATGCTTTGACTATCAAGCGCTGGCTGATTGAAATTGCAACGGTGTTTGCCCAATGGCTGTGAGCCACAACACAAGTACCCATTTGCTGATTCGTTCACCGGAACGTGGTCGACAAGTTTACCAAGCGCTCTTCAGCCATCTGTCTCAGCCATGACCAGCACAAGGACGGATTCACAACTATATCTGCGTGTCGATCATGCGGCCTCCTATATTCTGTGCAACATCCTTCCTACCATTGCAGGGCTCTTGGACACAGCCGATCACACACTCTAACGGTTCCTCCGCTCCTACTGTGATAAGTAACATTGTGTAACGATGTCTCAATCAAGTTCTTCATTCGGAACAACCACGGAGGATGGATTTCCCCTGTCTCTGGATCAAGAGCAGCTCTCCCAAACCGACTTCCAGGAGTTATTCGGCCCTAGTACTCCGGAAGAAAATTTCCTCTCATTGAGCAAGAGGAATGATTTTGAAGGGATCGGGTTTGCATATGAAGATGTCTCAACAATACCTGTTGACTCAGTGGCCTCCTCTACCATATCGATGCCGGACTTCTCAAGTTACAGATTTGGCCAGCATTCGCCCGCGCATTCAACCCCAGAACCAGACAAACTCCATCCTCACCCGCTCGGATCCCAGAGAGCCTTTGACTCGAGCACGCCTCAACAGATTCTGAGCTATCGACATCGCCACACCCGACAGCACACAAATCATGTCCATCTCTATGCAACCCAGTTGCCACAGTCTGGTCTTCGCCGGCGATCACTCAGTCACAGCGATGTAGACCGGATCGCTGCAACCGGCCGCATGCCGAATCCGACCTTCGTCCGTCTCCAAGCACCACGCTGCCGAACGCCTACACATGAAGAACTTCGGAGAGGAGAATTAAGCTCTCCTTATAGAAGTCATTCATTCCAGCCACGGGGAAGATCAATGGAGCCCACAAGCATCCCATATTCGCCGCACTCAAGTCCCTTCATATATGGCATGATGCCAACCCCGATTGGAACACCTTTAAACGAGGTTGAAGAGATGGAAGATACAAACTCCGACATCAACGCCTTTTATCACCATCACAACATGACGGCAGCGGGTCTTTCTTTCCCTCTGTTCTCTGGAGATCCTATCTTTCGGCAAATGTCGCGTCCAGAGGAGCTTGCGAGAAGTAAGCAGATCATCGAGATTGGCGCTCTCGCCGTCACCAACCACACAAAGATCGATCCCAGGCTCGAGCCATGCAACTCGATTCCGAAACATGATCTCGTGTTGAAGGAGTTGGTTGACATTGAAGAACATGTGAAAAAGGCTGGAGGGGTTGAAGCGCTTCGCAGTTGCAAAACGATACGGAGGGCGCTGGCCGGGAAGACGGAGTGTGAAGGCGAGATGGGCGCTGCAGGCGATGCATTGAATGATCATAATGATACAGCAAGAAGCGACACTGCCGAAACGTATCCTGACCTGTTTGTTGGCCATGACGATAACGAGATAATGGAAACATTGATGAAGCAGCACGCGACTAGGGATATTGACGTTGTGTAGATCAAGATGTAGGTTGAAAGGCTCGCAGTCCCAATGGTAAACGTAAAGAATTATTTGCTTAGCAATGAAGTACAGGACATGATTACAGTTGCCTAAATTTCACGTCAACATGATATATCCAGAGGAGTGAACATATGTGGAAGTTTAACAGCGTTAGGTCAGGCCTTAG
The DNA here is from genome assembly GCA_005212705.1 of Curvularia lunata. Classification (NCBI taxonomy): domain Eukaryota; kingdom Fungi; phylum Ascomycota; class Dothideomycetes; order Pleosporales; family Pleosporaceae; genus Curvularia; species Curvularia lunata. Next base: position 2,951 of record PELC01000069.1, on the reverse strand, counting down.
CATCGTCACGACAGTAGACAATATCACTTTGCCTTCAACGATACCTGCTTAGATGTAGTGCTGTAAAATAATTTCTCGGGGTACAAAGATCATAACGGTACGAGAATGAAACCATGTGAAGCACATGTATCCCAAACACGCTAAGTCGCGGCCTCAGCTGATCCGCAGGATGCCGCCCCACCGCCAGCTGCTTACCTGAGCCACACATTCACCAACGTGTCAAGACAGTTCATCTCTCACCTCGATATTCATACCTACGAAAATGATATCGCGAATAGCAGCATTGGTCTCGGCGACTGTATTATTCACATCCGCCATCGCGGAGGTCACACCAGAAATCATAACTCTCGCAGAAGGCTACAACGTGATTGCCAAGCTCCCTTGTGTTGGTTGCCCCTTCTTATACCAAGATACATCCAAAGGCAGTGATGAGCCATGGACAATAAGAGAAGATGCAAATGCTTTGGTACGATTCACGTTACGCGTATGCCCATCGTCCATCCTGATGAAGCCTACAGCTCCTGAACATCTCACTACCATACGACTCAGCGCACCTTAGCATAAACAACGCCGCATTATTAACAGGCAACAAGATCTTGCCTCGGATTTACGTGAACCAGGTTTTAGAAGATATATCCAAAGACGACATGTCCTCTCTCATTCTCTCCAACCAACTGGACAATCTGGGTGGCAGCTATTTTGGCGCATCCTACTCATACACCCTGGGCCGCGTCAAAGACTCACCCAAAGCGCTACTCTTTCAATTCGACATCATGGAACTATGGGCTGATCTTACCTCTCCGCCCACGACAGTCATTCTAGACAGGAAAGAGCAAAAGATACTGGAGCTGGTGCTCATGCAGAGGCCCTTGCTCTCTCCAGGCGATCCACCAGGCGCCTATGAGATCATCCGCGCCAACTTGGTCGCGCGACCGCCAGCGCTGGCTAATAGTGCCAAAGGCCCCAAGAAAGTCTCCATGTGGTTCCGTGACTGGGATGCCAATGGCAAGAAGGGTACCGCGACGCATATTGTCAATGCGGCCTCGCAATCTTTTGCCTCGTACCTCAGCTCGGGCGTCTGGTCACTCTTCATCTTTGTGTTTGCTGTTATTGCATTGTTTGTTGTGGTGTGTCTGTTTGTTATCTTTGGGTGCGGATGGTGTAACGAGAATGACTACGAGATTGCACAGCATGGAAAAAAGGGCAAGCATAACACGGCTGGAAGAGGTAGGGATGTCGAAGCTGCAAGGAGGTTCTTGAGTCCTGAGGAACTGGGGCTGAGGGGAAGTGGGAAAGTTGTTGGGGTTGGGAAGAGTGATTGATACAGCCAGCTGGTGTGTGCGTACATTGAGTGCTGATCACAGCGCCCCTTTCTCCTTGAACTCGACAAACTCCAACAAACAGCAACCCTCTATGGATTTAATGTTTATCGCAGTATGTTCGTGATACGCCACATCTCTTAAGCTGGACTAGTGCAACTTTCGCTGAACCTCGACAGGGTCCAAGTATCTCAAATCCTAGCACCGATCCTTCCGTGATCACCACTCTTGGCTCCTGCACTGCGGTGACCAGCGACGATCTTCGGAGTCTCCCAAGCTCCACATTCCAAATGTTTCTAACCATTAGCTAGTCCCATCACACACCATCACAAAAGACTGAACGTCGTTATTACTGCTTCCTAGTATCTTTGACGTCATCACGCCCAGCCCGCACATGGCCCACGTCATGTGTCCGACCGGCGCAGCACAACATGCAAGCAGCGCTTGGGGCACCGCAATTGCTTATTGCTGCAATTACACCTCATAGCAAAATCTTAGTCTGACGCGATGATGACTTGGACGGCTTTGCTGAAGCTCAACTGTGGCTAGACCCTCCACGGAATGTTTGTTGCCAGAGACTTTTCGGTTGTCACGGCTGCAAGTCGTCATAGGGTGTATATCAGTGTGGGAGTATGACAACATAGTCGGGACTTGGGGGAAAGATATAGAAACTGTATAGGACCCTTTGTTTGAAGGGTTCATAAACAAAGTGGGCCATACAGTTGCTGCACTGTCTGTAGAACCTAATACTTTTTTCTGTAATTCGCATACTATCGCCTGCTGAGTTGGCAAGATGACCATCACCAATACCTCGAGCTCTGTAAAGGGCATCTTCTCACTTCATGTCGTCACAGCCGGACTATCCTTCATCCTGCTACTGGGCGCCATTGCGCTCTTCTTCAGGCAGTTGACCGGCGGTCCAGGGCGCCCGCGGCTCTTCAAGAAATTCTGGCAGTCAACAGGCAAAAGACACAGGTAATTCCACCATTTCTGCCTCTCATAGACATACCATGCTAACCGCTGCTTGCCAAAACAGTGCTGCCGGTACCCATTTCTTCGTCATGACCGGCCTCTTCTGCCTCATGACCGCCTACGCCACACAAGCCGCCATCGTCGCCCTCCAAACACGATACGCAGCTTCCCCCTACTCCATCACATCTGCCTACTCGTACCCACGCTACACGGGGACATCTGGCTTCAATCCCTCGACCCAATACGGCAAAATCATCTCCATCCTCTCCTTTCTCTATCAATGCGCCGAAATCCTCCTGCAAACCAGCATCGCAGGCGCCATCTGGATCGCCGCCAACCACCTGCAGAGCAACGGTACCAACTTGCGCGAGCCCGGCATTCTGAGTATCATCTGGAATATCTTCTGTCTGCTCGCGATTCTTGGCCTGGGCTTTGCTAGCTGGGGAGTTGGGCTGGCGAGGCGAGGCAGTGGCAATAGCGCGAGTTCGTACTCGGCGCTGGTGGGAGGCGATTACATAGTGCGGACGCTGTTTGTGACGTATTTGGTTGTAGTGATTGCGGGGTCGACGAGTACGACGCTTGAGGCAGTGCTGTGTTGGATTGGCATCAAGAAGCACGGGGTTCCTGGGGTGAGTTTTGCCTCCATTTCTTTGCCTCCCC